>PQWD01000861.1:23725-47974 GCA_019425675.1 Leucinodes orbonalis | reverse complement strand
AATATTCATTTGTAAATTGATTCTTCTAATAAAGTATTATAATTATATTAATCCATTTATTAAGTTTAAAAACGTTTCTATATACATACTGCCAAGACTATGCTTGCTACTATGACTAGCAATTATGCCTAATTGCTAGACAAGTCGTTCCTGAAACGATTACTCTTGAGGAGTCTTAGATCGTAACTTACCAGGCTGGTTCAATGGGTGTTGATTATTACCAGATCCATGTTTACTCTTGTCTGTAGGATACTCAACAGACAGGTGAGGTTCAGTTGGGTCCCAAAAGTTGTACAGTAGAACCTCTTACATTTGCAATATAAATTTCATAGAAAACTATCCCACATGGAAAAAAAGAGTAGCACTGAATTAGTCCCACACCTATCTTATAGGAAGGACTTAATACATTCTTGGTTGCGGCGTACTGCAGGGCAGCATACTCGGTCCAACACTATTCCTGATGATACAGTCATACTTTTTCAGGGCCCTAGCTGGGACAGGATGAAGCGGGTATGGCCGCTAGACAAGAATCTTTTAACAATAAATATTTTTTGCTTAGCTTTCCACAAGAATCAAGTTTCACAACCACCTCCCCGAAAAACCATGAGATTACATAATTTTCACTGCCCTAGGAGTTCTTCTTGTTCATGTACCCTGGTCGTAATAACCACACAAGTAATTTGGCGTTACTATAGATGAAAGGTTTTCTTTCATATTATATGATTACAAATAGTCTTCAAGAGCATTTCAGAAAATAGACTTACTTATGTTTGATACGTCCTTAAATTAATGAACAAAGAGCTATATAATATTGTTGGCCAATCATTTGAAGAAAAGTCCGTTTTAGCCGCTTGACGGTTTGCTGTATAAAATACTTACCGTGGTCACGGGCAGTCTACCCATGACAACGGTAAGTATTTTAATCAGTAGTCTTCTTACTTTATTACTTATCTCAAGATCGGCAGACTTTATTTATTTTAAAAAAGACATCTTAAGTATAATGCAAAAATGAAACTTCACTTAGGAACAGACTTGGAATTTCAATAACACTCGATTATCGAAACGTTTATGTTTAAATGTGTTTAAATTTCGATTTTCTAAATTTCATTATTTTTTAAATTTCTCCAAATATTGTTAAAAAAACATCGATGACCCGTTTCCAAATCTCATGAAGAGCGAAATCGCTATAGTGGTCCCCGTACACATAGTCGTCTCTATAGGGTTGCATTACTAATTCCAAGAGTAAGGAATGCCATAAATCTGAAAATAAAAAGAAACGCCAAGTATTAATAAAAAAATCAGAAATTGATAAGACTTCATAACTATAATGCTATTTATAAGCAAAATGTTAGCTATTATTTCTTTTGATTTAATAAACAGATCGAGCACGAAAGCACAAATGTTGCTACTCAATACATAAGGAAATACCGTAGATGCGTAGTCGACACTGCTACAGAGACCTGGCCGTACCAATTGTGAAGAGTGTCCATGCCACTGAAATCACTTCAAAACTTGCGTTTTTTATGGCCCATCGATTTCACCGCGCAGATCGATGTATTTGTCGTCATCCGACTGAACATCTGTATAACCTTTGGGATACAAAACTGCATCTCCCTGTTAACAAAATACTAAAATCATCTTCCTTGTAAAATAAAGCACCAACAGCCTTCTGCGCCTTCGCGGCGAGATTGGACGAAGACAGTGTCATTATGCAAAACCGGACCCGACTTTCATATCGCCAAAGACTAAATTACCTTCACTGTACTCCAGAAATATTTTACTAACATAGTTTTTAGGTTTAATTGTTACTAACACTATAGGCTCACAACGTTCTAATTAATGATTTTTTTTTTATATTTAAAATGTTTTTCAGATCTCTAAATAAAAAGTCTGAGGAGAAAATTTGAGGATTTGTTATTCAGAGTTTAGTTCCGCTTAAATTTAGACTTCGTGTTATGAATATAATGCGCTTCAATGCTATTTGTCTTGAATTAAGAAACTATCTGAAGATGGATGAAGGTATTTTAAGTGCCAAGAATTACGAATACAAAAAAATAAATAAAAGTAACATACCTTGAAACTGTCGTACATATAACTTCCACCGTGTACGTTAATGTACGCGTGGATTTTGTGACTGTAATGATGTAGCACATCCCTGATGGCTTTTGTCTCTGGCTCTGAGAAGGCGTGAGGCCAGGGAAGTGCTGGCTGCAGGAGCTAACACTCACTTGTTGTATTCCACGCTACATCGAAGTTGCGATCTACGCACACCAGGGCAGCCCTTGAGGAGACATATTCTTGTTCCATATTCTGTACTAGATATAAAAATTATACATTATAAATAAAAATTGAAAGGGCAAACAAGTTTTGTAAATAAAACTACTCACACGCACCTGGTTCACCCTGGTGACGAATAGCATACGACGCTCCGGGCAATCTTTGATGACCCATGTGGTGTAATGTTTGAGACGTCGGCTGCTACTCCAAGGTTTCTGGGTTCGATTCCCGTGCAGTACAAATATTTGTGTGCATGAACATGACTGTTTGTAATGCTCTGGGTGTTTCCTATGTATAAAATGAATGTATTTACAAAAAAAAATAAGTATGTTTATCCGTTGTTTAGTACACATAATATAGGCTTGACGCTTAACTTGGGGCTAGATGGCGCTGAGTGAATGTCAGTTGAGGATATTATTATTAAAAAACTCGTACCTACGTAGTGGACCAGTGGACTATGGGTTACCGTCAAAGACTCTTCCATTGAAGATCATTATATGAATCATTAAAAAACCAGTAGTAAACTTCATGTCAGAAGTAATATGAAGCTATAAGATTTTAAAAAAATCATAAAGTAATGTGGTTCTAGACTAGACCTATATTAGTTTAAAGTAAATTCTTACCTGAAATACAGAACCATCAGGATTTGCCAATGGTATTAAAAATATATCAAATTTATCTAAATGTGCAAAGTAGAAAGACACTAGATCTTTTAAATACGACTTTCGACTTAAGCATTTTAACATTGACCACCCCATAATTTGAAGACCATGAACAATGAATATTATCTTTTTCTCTGGTACTTCATCAATGTATTTGCTCTCGTCTGCTCGGAAATATCTGCCTATTTCGCTTTTTTCTCGGTTATTTTAAGCATCACGATGTCATTATATTCAACCGTGCGGCCGATAACTTCTACAGATATGTTCGCTTGTGGAAATTCTTCACAAAACTCGATCATTTGCTTTTTTATCTGGAATAAAAATTTATCATAACGATAATACCAATATGTTGATCGAGATTTTATGAATTGGTATCATATCACAGTACCGAAAACCCGTTTGCTTAGGCCTCACTGACATCTATGAATGGCTTCTAAAAAAGTACTTTGATTTTTAAGTGAAATACGTTAAAATGAAGCAGATAGCTTGATAATATCAGTTACCATGGAGAAGTTGCTATATTTAACGCAGTTTCCTATCATTTTAACACCAGCCGAATTCTTGAGACAGGCAGACGTTTATACACAGTTCGTCCCAGATATTCAGCAGGATAAGTCGCAGGCCGGTTTCATTGCATTAAACCAGTAATCTCTTCTCTTATATTAACATAAGCGAAAAATAATAGCGAATAATAAGCGAGAAATAGTAAAATCGAACCAGTACTTACACTGTAAGGACTAAGTACTTTGGGGGTTTCATCAGTGTATTTGCCACGTTTCTTTGTCGTAATTTTTCTGAAAAATATGAATAAACTTTAAACAAATCAAAATTTAAGAATTCTTATTCATATTTTTTTAACAGAACATCAATGTTTCAAAAAAACTCATTTAAAAATACATCCATTCGGTCCCCATCACTATCATCATGTGAACTACACTTACATTTTCATATTTTGAAATTATTTACAATATTATATTATAACATTGATCGTTTCATTTATATATTATACCATTGATCATTTCATTTACATCATTTAAGGTATAAGAAAGCATTTTCAGGAATGGTTCTAAAAACTCTATTATATTTCTGTACAGTATTTTAATAGTAAAGGTAAATATTTTAATTTTAAATACACTCAAAAACTCTACTTACTCAGCAGGCTGTTGCAATAAATAAACGGGAGTCATTCGGGTCGATCTGAAATGGAAGTATTTATTTAAAAAAACATATATACTTAATTGTAGAAGTTAAAACAAATGCTGATAAGGTTTTCTGAACTCTTTCGCCAATGATACAAATTATAAATTATATGGTCTTTAACTTTACCGCACTGCTCCTTTACGGTCTTCTGTTTGAATCGATGGCTTTCACTTTAGGCCACTTGGATGATTCTTTGTCAATATCGGTGTCAGCGAAGGCGCGCGTCTCTTGTAATCATTAATGTTGTCGCGGTTCTGTACTGTTTTGTCTTTTCTAGTTTTCAAAGTATTAATTAGCATATGAGAACGTGTCGTCGTGGACCTGCTGAATGTAGTTGTATTTTAATCAACAGTTCATCGAATTGTAATGATACTATAATAAATGAAATAAAAGACGAAAAGCTTCTAGCACAATCTTTTAGAGTCATACAAAACTTTCTTTATAAAAGTCGCAGTCTGAAATTATAAAAGATATATTTTAAAAGTGTAAAATAAATTACTTATTATTGTGATGAGATCTTGTGATCGGATTTATCTTACTGTACCGGAATTTAATTTTAGACTCGTCACTAGACCGCCTGTAATTATTATTTTCATTTTCTCGCCTTCCATTGTATGCAGGACTTCCAGTCCTAAAAATACAGCAAATATCAATAAAAGATCATAATATTTATATTTCATAGAACCATAGCCTTCTGCATTAACAAGTTGAAATATTACCTCTGCCATTTTAACTTGCACGTCATATCTAGTGTGTAAGGCCGAAAACGATGGTCAATGGAGCCAAAAGACTGACATGTGGCGACCTTAGAACAGGCCCTACTACTTGAACCGATTACTTGACTAAGGAAACTCGGTATGCTTGGATAATTATGACAGGAATTTCTCAGATGTTGCGTCATGTCAAGAGGGTCAATGAAAGAAGATTCGAAGAAAGCCTATATAGTAGTAGTGTGAAAGGCATCCTTAGAAGAGGAATACCGAAGCAAGTCTTATGAAATGTAATTGAAAAAGGTAAAACCTAGTAGAAGATCATGCATAAAAATATTGATATTCTATAAGAAGCGAAAAAAGTCTGTCACAATGGAAACAAATAAAATTAAATTCTTGTAAATCGAAAATATTGTAATCTGTCTTCGTACTGTTATTACATTGATAATACATAAACGGTTGAAAGCGATTTCCGTCTCTACGGGAAACAGTGTGTCGATAGTATAGTATTATGAAATTATGATATAAACTCACCAAAATTCTAAGTCATCAGCGGAACTTACTGGAAAATGTTAAAAATGTGTATTTAAAAATTTAATGTTTACATCATAGAAAAATTACTTAGAAACTAAATCAAATAAGTAAATATTGAATGTATAAAATAATATAAATCAAATTATTTATAATGAAATGATGCAAACCTAACGTGATTTCACGCAACAGCACGTAAATTACAAATAAATGCACTGCAAACATTTATTTGAAGCCTTTACGAATCAACTTGCATGCCATGTAAGCAATATCTAGATCGTAAATCCTATAGTTGTATAAGAAATCGATTTGTAATGTACAGAATCGAAATATAAAAGGATTTTTATATACTTATTTGCTTATAGAAACTGTTATTCAAGCTCTACTGGTAAAGTCTCGTTGTCCTTTATACCTGCTTCTCTTTTTACAAACCGAGTGACTGTTTAAAACGTTTAACCACTGAGATACCAGACAGATTTCTATTATTTGTTGGATATATACGACTGTTGCGATTAAAACTTCACCAAGTGAGCTGCCGAAAACATTAGTGATCTCCAGTTATTATTTCAAGTGTTTAACTTGCCTTTGAGGCGGTTTTATATTCATAAAAAAAATATTTTAATTAATTTCAAAATAAATATTAAATTCAAAGGAATTTTGGCTCTGAAGCTCTGGCTACACGCGATGCGAGCGAGGTTATCATATGAAACTGTATATAAGCGCTGTATATATCGATTTTCTCTTTTATCATCATCAGTAATATGATTCAATGAAGTTAAGGAACGCCTTGCTTAGTCACTAATGGACCGGCTCTTTCGGAGTTCCACGACCTTACAGCAAACCGTTAAATTGAATGAACAGTGCATTTTAAACGTTTGTAAAAATACAAAGACCTTTAAATTTGGAAAAAGTATATTACAAGAAGGTACGTGGCTTAAAATTTTGATAGACAAAGACTCTAGAGCTTAACGAAAAATGTTTTGAAACAAGGAAGTGGAGAATGACCCGTAAATCTTGACCGCGGGGACATTAAAATTTTCATGACCTCTTAAAAGTGTTGTTTTACTGTTCATGGCTGTTATGGCAAAGGTCTGGCTGCGGCTTACGTGGATATGGTCTAAGTAGCACAGGATTCTTGTACAATTATCTTTTGAAAATAAATAAGTTTCCATTTAAAATAAATGTACTTCTTATTACAGAGTACATTGATTGTCATATAGCAGCCCTTCCCGCGTTCCATCAGAAACGGCATAGGTACAGAACATTTAGAAAATAACGGTAACAGCACTCTCACATCTTACTAAAATTAAACGGGCCAAGCATGTAGATTCTGAAAAAATCGTCACTATTGTTAGCTTAGAATAAGCGTATTAGGTGTTGAAACAGTTGTTAGGATAGAGTACATCTCTTCCCGTTTGTGCCGTTATTGGTGACTAAAGGAAAATTTTAACTGAGCATGCTAGCATATGACATATTCTACCAAATATTAAAGGCAATGCATGGAGATTTGGGCAAATCAAAACCCTACACTGCTGCAGTCTGAAATACCATATTGCATGGAAAATATTTCAAATTAAATAATATATAGCAGTAAAACTCGCATTCACTTGTATTATACACCATGCGAGTGCCCCGTAAAGGCCTCAAGATTTACACCTACACAAAAAACTGTTAGGGCCCGAGTCAATCTTCATCTGAAAGATTCTTAAAAACGCGTATTAAACTTACCCTATTTAATACATACTAGTATTGGTTTTAATAGTTGTAATACTACTCCTATTGCACAACTTTTTCCTTGTACTTAGTCGTCTTGGAGGTAGGTACTACGTGGTCATGCACGATATCGTGTAGTGAATGGAGTTATATTTGGTATGGACACTTTAGCCAGTAAGGCCTCGTGACGGGGACAGTGAAAATAATATATTCATTGTTGTTAGTTTCCTTTCACACAGTATTTGCCATGTACAACCGTATCTCTTACTATCAGTTGAACGTACCTTCCTACACTTTTTACAGTTAAACAGAAGAAGTTGCGCTAACCATCAGCTACCACCAGCAAATATCCAAAAAAATCCTTCATTGTTTCCTGTCACCTAAGAAGGATGAATACAAACGAGATAACGAATCTTTACACAAAAAATATATTCGTTTAATTTAGCAATGTATACTATTCAACCTATCGCAGTCCACTGCTAGTCTCCCCCATTTTGCGCCAGATATCCCGGCCCTTCGCTTTTTTCATCAAGCCTCCACCAGCGACCTTTCGCAAGTCGTCGGTCCATCGGGCAGGGCGTCCTACGCTACGCTTGCCGAGACGCAGTCTCCACTCCAGAACTCGTCTGCTCCATGAATTCATTCGATCAATCAATAATCGTCGTTGAAGTATAACATTTAAAAAAGTTACTATAGTTTGTTTCATGTATTGATTCACTGAAACCTTATGAGTACTTTATTAAATAGTAGCAAAAGTGAAGTCTGAAAGAATGAAATATCAGAATGGCGGCAACATTGTGTTTATTTACAAGGTGTTAAACCCAACCACGGGGTGTCGGTCACGAAAACATATTTGCCTTTAAAAATGTACGCTTTTATAACTCACTGCATGTTTTGGATCATTAACGCTTTATTAATTAACTTACTTTGTTGTGTGCGTGTGGTGTAAATGTTTGATAATATCTTTTTATTTTGGTTTTACAATCAAATCTGTAAGCATTCGGGTTAAGTTTAATTGAGTGCTTAATTGAAAGTCATTGTTAGTTTGTAATTTTACGTGTAGTAAGTAAGTTTGAAAGCTTGAAAGTAAGTTAGTTTTCAAGGACTACTCGTATGTGGCAGCAGATAACTAAGGCTCTGAATACCTTCATTACTATGAGTAACCAGCTAAAGCTAACGAGTAAGTTAAATATTAATTTAATAAAATAAAACCATAATGACCTGTAACAGTACACTGCTAGGTATATACTCAGCAGTGTACTATCACAGGCCAACTGCCAACTTAAATAACAATTAAAAAATATTACGTTATTGTTGTTTGGTAAGCATACCTACTCAATATTGCATATACCTACGTTTCTTTAAACGTGAACCGTATTAGTATACGGTAAATTCGATATGATTAATAAATCAAATTTAATCAATTTCACCAGAATCGAACCTCTAGAATCATATAACATTAAACTACATAGCCACCGCGGCGTTACATAATCTTTGCCTCAGTTTTTCCTATAAAACGAATATTAAGTGAACTTAAACGAATGCACATCTAAACAAAACGAGGTTGATGGAGTGGAAATTCACAATCGATAACATTAACATAACTAGTTGGGGTCGCTACATCCCCGGGACCGGGCGGTGATGGTCGAAAGAGTTTTATTTTAGCTGTCAATTACATTAGAAATCTTTCCGGCGGGAGAATATTTACATACTACCACAGTAAAAATAGGGATGTAAAACGGTGTATGGAAAATTAAAAGATTGTTTCTCAGTAATACGTTGTTATATTTTTTCTTCATATATTTAATAGATGGATAGCTTTAAGCGAGGTAGTCATGCTTTGGCACGAATAGACTTGCTTGACCGGATTAAGACTACGCTTTATTTATCCTGCTTGCTTGCTTGTCTTGTGAGTGTGATAACCAGAGGACTGAAGTATCCCTTCTCAGTAGACAACAACAGTCCGAACCAGTAGTAGAGTCAAATTTGACATTCAAAAGTGTTATTTATGGACCTAAATTGAATAAATATATTTTGATAAATTTACCCTCTCCCCTTATTTTCCTCTTACGTTTTAAAGATCAGCAACGCCTTAGTTGGGTATTGGCAGTATGCTTCTTGTCTATCCATTAAATAAAATAAATATACTCAATTATATAATCCTGGCTTGAGTCATCTTAAGTCTTCACTGAAAACTACCAATTACACCGCCTTAAATTGATTGCAGTATAAACCCAAAGCGGAAGTACGGTAGTTTCTAATATTGTTTATTTCAAAGTTCATATAATGTTATATGATACTAGGAATAATTATAATAATAATAAGTCTTTATTCACTCCACAATCTTACAAACATAAAGGTACATACACTGAAGAATACAGTTTGATTGTAGAAGTCTGGTGTCTGAACTAGGCTGAGGGCCTGTAAAACAGAAAAGTTACTGAAACTTTCCAGATAGATTTTCCGTTGTTGGCTCCTATTGACCTTTACCGCTCATGAGGTTACCGGACAATTGCCGAATGCAGATATCTCCAGTATTCTCAACATAATTACTTTAGGTGTTGCAAATGTCCATGGGCGGCAGTATTCACTTTCCATCAGATGATCTGTCTGCTCGTTTGCCCCCAATACTATTAAAAAAAATCTACATTCATTTCTAATAAATTTTATCAAGGGTTTTATTATATATCAGACTGGCGCATTATTCTTATAGTAGCATCGCGCTGCAGTAATATATAGCAAATGTGTTGGTTCAGGTTGTGAGCTAAATCTATTCCAATTTTATTAAAATGGCCTCAGCTATATTGACGTGAAGAAAACAAATATACACACTGATAAACTTTCGCCTATATAATATTAATGTGATTAAACTTAATATTATTATCGTAGATTTCAGTTTAAAGTTACATCACTACTTACACGCGAAGGTTTAAAATAGTCCCTATTATCAATACGTAAGGTGCAATGGGATTACATGACCACTCAGTCAGATTGGTCAGAGCTGTGTTGAAATCGAATGGAGATGCTTTGGCCCTAGTGACCGACCGCGGATGGGAAGGTTAAATCGTTTCCGAATGTAATTGTTTATATCGAAGACTAACGATATTAGACATTTTATCGACTCGCAATAGAAGTATAACAGCTTTTATATGCTTTTGAAATGTGAATTATTATAAAAGATTGTGTACTCGTTTACGCAATCCATAACACCTATAAAAATACATATTATCGATCGAATTATTAATTGACATCTTGACGAATAGTCAAGAGTTTTAATTCTGACCAATAGTAACCATGCAGCTGGCGTGTAGAGGAAGCCTTGACATTAGAAGGTGGTAATTGAATCCGAATCAAATCAATATAAAAATAAATAGTATTGGGGTTTTCACTTCCAATCTAGCAATGGATCGGATACTTTAAGCAATATCTCTTCTCTCCATGCGAATACTGTGTTTGAATTTCCTTCCTTATTCTGCGACAAACAGACACAATAGCAAATCTATTGCTGCTGGATTATTGACGCCTTTAGTTGTCATTACGTTCAAAGGGTCAAAAGATGTTTGCCAACCCTAAACTTGACTTTTCTGACTATAGGCCCTCACCCTTGTAAGAAGTATTCTTAATTTAAAAAGTGAATTTTCATGATAACATAAAATATGTATTGCTCTATAACTATAGGAAATGTTAGTTACCGTTCACTGTTTACCTAAATATTTTAATGCAACTTCACCTTGAAAACAAAAACACTGAAAACAATAGCTCTCTTCAACCTAAAGTCAATCACTTTCGCAACATGTCCTGATACAAACGAAAGAAACAAATAAACCGTAAAACGTTGTTCAATGAAGTGATGTGGAATGCTTTCACGGGGACGCACAGTGGACCGGGCACTGCACTGACATGGACATTTTTATTTATTTAACTAAATATATTTGTCACACAATTCAATGTCCTGAGTACAAGTATTTATACATGCGGCCTTTAGTCTTTGACTGTATTCCAATAATGTGCCTGTGATCTGTGATGACAGATTAGAATCTATGTTAACCCCACTCATCCCACGAATGCCTAAGACACATATAGAAAACATGCATCAGAAGGCAGCAACGTTCTCTGATTTTAATGTTACCTTTTATAAGTACTGCAATCCTGAAACCCGAATGCGGAGATTGTAAATTCAAACTACCGAATAGAGTGGCCTTAAGTCTAGCAATAGCCTATCACGCGCTGTCAGACTAAAATCTAAACTTTTGTATTTCTTTTATATACTCATTCTTTTGTTTTTATAAGACTTTTTGTTGGTATTCCAACTGGCCAGCGCACAGTGCATTGGTTTATAGTCCGGCTGACTGCCGTTCAATCTGCTAATACGGTGGAGTGGAACTAAATCTCTGGAGACTCAGCCGAAACGGACGCTTTGTTTTATATGAGATATCAAGGTACAGGTTTTCTGCTAATCAGATTTGGAGCACCCTTTAAAAAATACACTTAGCAGCCGTAACGTGTGAGTTGTTTGCCACGCTCATCCAAAAAATATTCGCAGATTGGGAAGCTTGATATTTTCAGCAGAATACATAGAGTACTGAGTCGTCTAGGTAGGTACCACCGCAGTGCCAGATATCGTCCCGTGAATTAGAAGTCTTTTGCACTTCTGTGTTTCGGGATGAGGGCACTGTAGCTAGAACGAGTAAAATTAACGGGTTTAAGAGATCAAACATCTGTTGTCTCTGGTGTCGGACGCAGTGCGGCATTGTTGGAAAATAATAAATTTATCAGTCGTTGGTCGCAATCAATGCCGCTCTGCCATGGTCAGGATTATCCTTTAGCTAAGCGTCTTGACCGTCCTGTGCACTTTGTAAACATAAGAAAACCGTGCTTTTTTTATTTCCTAAACTGTTGATTAACAGTTACCTAAAACATAATTACCTAAATCAATATGAATAATGGGAAATAAAAATATCTCGTTTTCCCTCATTCTCAACAATAGAAAAGGTGATAATGTTAAATTAATTTAATGTAAGTATTTATCAATACCGGATTACAACAAATTTTCTTAGATAAAACGTCCCAAACTATGTACCTACCATATGAGTATAATTAACTAAAACCAAGAATATCTAAGTAATCTATTCTTATTTAGTTGATGTCAACTACTACCTGTGATAATTAAAACAAATGAAATGGCACTGAAAAAGATATTAACCTTATCAGAAAATTACTTTATGACAAACATGTAATTAACCAAATGGTTCATATTTGTACCTTTGATTATTGCTACATGACAGTATAAAATGATTATGAACCAATTTTTTTTGTAGTTAACCATGATACCAGTTAGGTCGATTAAATACGGTTACTTAGCTGTGACTCCGCCAAAATTTAACAAGATCTTATTAAGAAAGAGCCGCACAACTTCAAGAGTCGTCAAGTGAAATAGGTACAATACAACTTCAATATTTTAATCCAGGCAAAGAAAATTCAAAAAAGTATTTTTTCCATTCATAAGTACATATATGAAAAACAAGAAAATGCAATGCAAGAGAAAATTTAATTCATGCTACAGATGTTTAGAATTCTGAGGAACATAAAAAAATTATAACCACACGTAGAAGACTACGTCTTACGTCAAATGTATAAGCCATTATCGTAATAATTTAGCTATATGTCAAGTACTATGTAAATGTAAGATTTCCCTGGCGGGAACCAGTCACGACCTTAGAATTAAAACTGATGAAAATTCTCAACGAGACTGGAAATGGGCGACGACAGAACGCTAAAGGGTGGACCCCACTTACTTTATTACTACAATGACTCGACATTTATTATCAGTTATGATATAAATTCTCCTCGTGAAATAAAGAGAAAAAATGAATTAAACCCAGCGGAATCGCAAGGGCCGCGTTTAGCATTTAATTGTGTAATATATTCGGAACCCTGTTGCACTTTAATGATAATAATTTGTGACGACAACCCCTCATTTGGGGGTTTATAGCGAGCGTAGAATTTAACGATTTGTTTTATTGTGTGAACAACTCTGTTTTGATGAACTACGACTTCCGATATCATGATAATGATGGTGCTAAAAATTAACGAATATTCTTTTTACTGGCGATTTCTTTTTTAAATGACTTGACATGATTGTAATCACGAACGTAATTGATTCTTTTAAATGTAAAACACTAGAATGATATTGTTTAAATTTAAAATACTCGTAGCATTGACATAATAACTAAAAGATAATGTATGAATACCATTTCTGTATTTTTTATTTCTGATTTTTAGGAATAGCTGTGCCGATTTTCACGGAAATTCACTGGCAGAGAGCTCATGCACCTAATACGGATTAACATAGGAATGACTTTTATTTACAAGAGTCCTTAGTCGCGGTACAGATAGTAGTTCCTATTGACTCAAACTTTGATAATGGTAGTAAAACCACATAATAACAAATCGACCGTAAACAATTTGACATCTGAGATAACTATTTAACTTCCATAATAGTGGGACAATATCAGGGCGTATTTCATTTGCATTGCATACTCATGATATACAGTTGTAACATCTTTCATGCTTACTCAAACATGCGCCAACACAATCTGATTTCAAATGAGACAGCAACAGAGATGGAAGTTGTTCAAATACATTCCGGGATTTAAAGTCTTTTACGCATTGGCCAGAATAATAGCCTTGTCAAAAGCACTGTTCGGACTGACGCGTATACTTTCCGACTGCTTGGCTTTATTTTATTGCGCATGTTTTAATATTAATTGTAAGTTTTCCACGTCGATAGGCGGGTGACGACGCAATTCAAATCAACAAGATTCGCTTGTCAGAACGCTTACGGGAATCCATGGGAGCTGGTTCAGTCACTCGCGCAATTTCACTAATAAAACGGCTGAATCCTTGTAAAGTGTATTGTTTTACATAAACTCTGGCCGCTTGCGTAAACTTTGCTTTGGGTGGAGCTGAGGGGGCACAGGATAATTTTGTAAAAGGAGTTGGGCTTTGAGGTGGGCCTGTAATGACGCCATGCGTGTGTAGTCTTATCGGACTGTTTGAACATAGCGGAATCTTGAGATAAATTGACAGCGATTATTAATTACTGTGCCCTTAAAAAATTTCCAGTTTTATAACCATTAGCGATAATTTTTGATAAAAATTTATTAAAGCCTCGTATTTTCTTTGAAAAAAAAACCTTATTTTTTTAAAGCCACTTTTATAAAGTAGGTCTACCACCTAATAGCCTTTGCACTTAATGTCAGCTACTCCGTCTGATTATCTTTTTCTAGTCCAAGATTGAATTGGAATAACTAAAAAATATTTCACTTAAAATGAGTAGCTCCAGTAAAATTTATTAGTCCTGCATAAGTATCTATATTTAGAACAAAATAGGAAAACAGAAAAAAATGCTACCATATATAGATGACCACCATTCATTATGCATTTAATTATCCATTGCCATAATAAAAAATCAACATAGTTACCCAATAACTGTATAGAAGTTTGTTCAGTATTACAATATTCTTTTCGGTCCCGTAATTTCACCCCTCAAAAGAGGGCTCTCTAGCCGGTCATATGACCACGGTCGCAGGCACGTGCGAGCCCCACGTGTCCCCCGTGACGTCACTCTGCACCTGCCAACAGCCTCGGCATCTGGTTGACAGCCCTTTTTGACGCTCCTTACAAATGTAATTGTACTTATTCACAATTTGTAAAAAAATATATCATCATCATAACTTCTCGCCGCTGGTTTTCAGATACTCTGCGGTGTTACCGCAAAGTATCTGAAAACCATCGCTGACTAGGTGCGTAGGTAGGAGCGTCGGTGGCTCATTCGGGTAGACTGTTGCCTTCCGATCAAATCCCGCCACGTACCAATTTCTTATTGAATTTTAAATGTCCATTTATCCGATGATCTTACGTGATAGGAAAACATCGTGAGGAAAGCTGCGCTCGCCTACGAAGAAATTCAAAGCAGCATGAATTCGGCCATTCCGCACTGGCCCGCATGCCTATATACTAAAACGGGTAAACTTGCGCCCCTCGGTGGGACATATCATCATGATTCCTCCTCGCTTAAAACCGTAGTTTAACTGAAAACCAGCGCTGACTACGTGCTTGTCATTTGGGCCAGTGTCAGTCGAGAGTTACTTCCTTTTGGTAGCATTGCTAACTATGACTATTTTATTATGAAAGCAATAAACAATTTTATTGTGATTATTTCTCCACATCCTTCATGAATCTCACATTAAGTATTCCTTTAATCTTGCGGGCTTCTCATTACATTGTTTTTTATTTATAATATTGTAATATATAGTACTTACACAGAAGACATTATGAAATCACTTAAAGAACATAAAATAGCATTACACAATTATACCAATGGGCTATAAAAGAGAGCTTCACAGTAAATTATTTTAAACTATGTAGACTGACATAAAGTATGTATTCGTAGTAATTATCTATTTGATAGTGTTTGAACTGGGATAATAGATTTGGTACTGGTACTCAAACTGGTTTCGGAGTGTTACTGGTTACTTGTTACGAATAGCTTAAGAATTTATTTTTAGCAAGACATATCTTACGGTGGAGGAAAACCATCGTGAGGAAACCTGCGTAACCTGCGAAGAGATTCAAAGGTTAAGCGTGAAGTCGTCCAACCCGCACTGGGCCCGCGTGGATGACTGAGGCCTAAGCACCCTATACGGAGCTCATGATGATGATGAAGATATATCACGGGTCGATGAGGTTGACGTGGATCCCTAAATGTGTAGTCCGATATTCCAAGCATCCCATGATATCTAATCTGTTCATTTCTTCCGTTCGTTCGTTCATGGTTGACTCATTCACTGCCTGTATTACTGATGTATTCAACCTACATGCTCCAATTAAAACAAAAAAAAACAAATATCGCTCATATTCCTGGATAACGGATACTGTAAAAAGCATAATGCGTAAAAGAGACATGTACCACAATAAATACAAAGCGCATGGTTGTCAGTCACACAAAGAATCATATAAGACTATGAAAAAAAGTGACTAATATTAATAAAAACATAAAAAAACTCAAAAAAACTATGTAAAAAACTTAAAAAGACATAGTGCCAAATAAAAAAACCACAGGCCAACTACCTCCATTCTTTGATAACGCAAACACCATTAACGCTCATTTTTTGGATATATCCGGTGAAAACAGTGTTTCATTATCACAGTTAACCTATCTACAAGAACATAGACAGGGCCCTGGGACATTTTCATTACAACCTGTAAGTGAGTCCACAATTGTGAGGGCCATAAAAAGTATAAGGTCGAATGCACAAGGGGCTAACTGTATATCCTTGGACATGCTGCTTCTGACTTACCGGCAGACTCTAAGTATGATAACCGCCATAGTGAATAGGTCTATCCTTGAATGCAAGTTCCCAGAAAGCTGGAAAGTAGCTAAAGTACAGCCTCTCCCCAAGGTCAGTCAGCCGACAACACTGAAAGATCTAAGACCAATTAGTTACTGCCATGCATGTCAAAGATCACAGAAAGAGTAGTATGCAATCAGCTTACTAAGTATCTAGAGGACTATAGTATACTACCCGGCTACCAATCAGGTTTCGGAGAGGCAATGGTACTGCAACTGCCTTTCTGACGTTGTAAACAACCTCCTTGCCGCCCAGGACCAGGGTGAGCTGACTGCTTTGGTATTATTAGATTTTTCACGGGCTTTCGACTCTATCAACGCCTCACTCTTATTGGCCAAGCTATTGTACTATGGAGCCGATGAAAACACAGTCAAATGGTTCCACAGTTATCTCACCAACAGGCAGCAGTATGTTGAACTGACAAGAAGCGATGGAGTTAAGTCTTGCTAGACTTTGCTGCCTGTGGAGAGAGGTGGGCCGCAGGGCTCTATATTGGGACCGATTCTCTACATACTGTATAGCGCAAGCATAACAGAATGTTTTAGACAGTGCAAATACCATATTTACGCCGATGACCTTCAAATATACATGTCATTTAAGCCGACAGATGCTGTTAATGCAGTAGACAAGATAAATGAAGACTTGCAACAAATAGTCTCTTGATGTAGGTCTCATTGTCTTGTCATAAACCCAACTAAGTCTAATTGCATGGTTTTAGGCTCCAAAAAGAATGTACTTAAGCTAAAGCAGAGCACATCTCTCACCTCATTAGGATAGAGGGTGAGTTAATTGAACAAGAAGATGAAGCAAGAAATCTTGGGTTAACAATAGACACAAATCTTAATTTCGAGAAACACATAACAGAATGTGCAAGAAATTTTTTTTATCACCTGAAACTATTATACAGGATCAGGCGCTACTTAAATGAGGAGCTAAGAATCCACCTTTGTGAGTCTCTTATTGCGACACCGTCTACGGGCCATGCCTTCTGACCAGAACACCAAAACTTATACAAAGAATCCAGAACGCATGTGCACGTTTCTGTTTTCATATACCACCCCGTTCACATGTATCACCATTTCTTGTTGCTGCAAAATTACTTACGATGGAAGCCCGAAGGAGGCTCCACCTGGCGGCATTGATGTTCGGCGTGGTCACTACTGAGAAACCATATTATCTTTTTAAAATCTTCCGTGGGCACAAGATCAAAGGAAAGATCAAGGCGAGAATGCACCCACATGCTGGTAACACCATCTCATCGTACTGCTGAAACAATCTGCCACCACCTATGCGTAACCTAGTCAATAGTCACTTTTAAGAAAAATCTTAAAATGACTTATCTTTTGGTACAAGGGGATAAAACATACATACAGTTATGTTTTGCACGATACACGGGCGGTTCTTCGCGAGGTGGAGCCACGAGGTGTTTAATAATCTTTACACTGTCTTTGGTGTGCAAGTACAGTTGTGAGAGCAGACAAGTGATACCTTTTGTCACGCATGTGTGTTACGTGGAAAGGCGGGGCAGCAAGAATTTTCGCCATCCAGAATATCTTGTATTATTTATGTATATGGAATGTTAGTATATATTTACTCGCTATGTATGCATATTAACTTTTCTTTTATATATAATATAAACATGTATTATCAGTATTGTCGTAATTATATTATTGATATTTCATCATAATTATAAATAATAATGGCCCGTCGTCACGTAGGGACTGCCAGAAGATCAGCGCTTCTGTGATATGATCGTTCTAACATTATTTATGCTCACAAAAGCACACACAGCGGCATAAGCTGAGGCAGGGTCCTTTTGACTGATAATTTACCCTTTAAACAATATTTGTTATATTGGTTAATCAATTAAAATGTGTGTTTATTTGTTTATTCGCTTTCCAATTGTTAGTTTTCGATGTTAACTTGTGTATTGTTTTTATTTCTTGTCATTGTGTAGTTTTTTATTAATCAATAAATATTTTTCTTTCTTCTTTCTTTCTTCCAATTTTTAAGTCCATCAGGCTATGATAAACAAGGTGCACAATCACGAAGAAACGTTAATCCAAAAAATTATGTGCCGCACTTAACTACACATACGTATAATAATTGATATATTTATAACATAAAATTAATCATTTAAATTTTGACCTTCGCGTCACTGAAAGGTACAAAATGGAAATCACGGGTACTTACGTTACTATGGTATTATGACACGAGAAACAAAATGAAAACTCTGCCCATCCGCCGCGATGGGCAAAATTTGCTGGGGACGTTTTTTGAGTGAGTTTGTCATAGATTTCTAATACATAATATCATTGAAAATTGTGCATCTAGTTAGTTAATCTAAGACTATTGTCTTATCCCTAAAGGATCCCACTGTAGGGCACAGTTGTTCCTATACGGCATTGATTTTGGCGGGTGAGGTCGTACTTCACGCGGGTGCAATGTAAAAAAACATGTCAACTATGGCAAGGTTATTACATATTTGTACAATCACTACATTGCCTATTTTTATTAGAACTCTGCCATACCTAAAAGCTTAAACAGACCTAAAAAGAAAGCATTCGAAGTCCGAAAAGACACACCATAGTCCCCCATGGGACATAACTATACCAATACTTTGATGTCAGTTTTGATTATTTTCCAACATCGCATAAGCTGGATGCCTTGGACCGCATATGCTCGGTTTCCCAGCCTCTAACAACTATGTTAACAGGCTGTCACCTGTCACGCGGTGCCGCCAACGTGACGTTTTGACACCGTATCTCGCCCTTCATCTGTCCCCTTTGTTGTACTTATTATTTTCGAGATCACAATCTCAAATAGATACTTTAGCGAAGAACACAATTTAGGTGGTTAGTTGGTTTCCCTGAACTACATAGTTCTTTTGAAATGTGTTCATTTTTTTACTAAAATTAAAAAATACTTTTTGTTGTGGAGGTAATTTACCTAAGTAGGATTTTGACTTTTTATTACGTACGTTTAATTGATTCATGTAAATAAAAGAAAAGGTAATAATAATAAATATTCACAGACATCCACACAGTGCCACCCTCTTTAAAGGAAATACCCAAACTAATACAAAATGTTGTTAAGATCCAATAGGATATTAACGCAGTTCAAAATTAGCGGAATTGGAGTCCTGGTTTGGTGCGGATGGCCAGTCTCGTTTGTTACCTTTTGAAAATGTTTATGATTTTTTTTTACATTTATAGATTTAGAATTAGCGCGCTACGCTTACGTATATCCTATATCTATGGTAACTGCAACTACAACGTCTACAACTTACAATCATAATGTTACAACTTATAGTTTTGTCTCAGTTCAAAACCCCTGGTGACATCTATTTTTTAAAATAAATGATGACTTGCTTTCGCCTCTCTAGTGCGAACAAAGTGTTGCTACTCACTACTAGGTGGTCCTAGCATTAACGTTTATACTAGTACCGCTATTCCCCGAAAGATGTCTCTGTAACAATAGGAGTATTTCTTTCACCCGAATAGGTGGCGCTTTAAGAACTTCTGACGACTTCTAATTTCAAATGTTGCCAAGGCAAAAATGCGTCAGGGAGTGGCAGAAGATACAAATTGTTTTCGGAAGTGGCGCTACCATCGCGCTTTTGGGCTTTTGCTCGCTGTAGCTCCGTCCGTCGTCCATCCGGCCCCGTTTGAGTGAAGTAGGGATTGTCAGGGAACTGTTTTGTGTGTGATTTGTGTTGTGTTTTGTTTTTGAAGAAACATTTAAAATTTAACTTTAATAACACGCAGACCAGAAACAAAGCATAAGGTAAGACTTAGCATGCCTAATTAACATATAACTCGTGTTATTTGTACTAAAATGCTATAGTGATCGGTCAACTGAAAAAATCCTCTTTTTACTTCACATATTTTTTGTAATGCATTTAATAAACATCGTAAGTTTAGTTAAATAGATACATAGGTGTAATATAGAGAGTTTCTTGTTTGAATTTGTAATATCAAAAGCCTATGTAAACAAGTAGACTGGTAAAATTTGTAAGTCAAGCAGTAGTAGTAGGTGCCAACTTTAAGAACGAGTTATCAGCTGACCGAACGCATGTAAGAAACTCAAAGATGCTTATATTTTATTCGTAAATAACTAATCATACTCCAGTAAGATATTAAGTTTGATGTATGATTCATGTTTCGAGTCAAATAGTATTAGATTCTTACGAATGTAAACAAACAAGCCAACGAATCGGTAATGATGAATTTTGCTCTATGACTTCATAGTTATATCATACTCATTTCGTACGAATTATTCTAACCAAAATTAAGTTAAGGGAAGCCCAATTTTAGTTATCAATGTGGTAGTAATTACGTAAATACTAAATAAAGTGGAATTTGCTTAGTTTTAACTGAAGTGTTTTCAATAAAATGAACACAAATTCTAGCTTTTTTTCTTCAAATGTAGATAAAATATAATCACTAATAATTACCTCCTAATCATTAAAACAGCTCTAGATTATGTTTTATTAAGAAGTTAAAAGGTAAACAATTTCAGTCACATATTATAATTATCATGCATCATTTTTTTCCTAAAAATGTCACCAAATTTAAATAACATCAGTTATGCATGAAATGTTATGAGAAGTTGCATTCTATAAAATTTTATGAAATAGCTTTAGCATTATGTAAATGTTAACTTACCAAGTCCAAGTGGTAGGTTTACATTTGCAACTCAAGGTAGATGTAAAGAAAGCAGTCTTGATAGGTATCAAGACCGCTATCTGATTTCCCTACTGTAAACTTATAAATAACATTTTAAAGAAGCACACTTATTAGAAGAAATTTTTGGCTTACAATCATCCAAACTTTTTTTAAGGTACCTCAATCACATCTTTTCTTTGCCACATCAGTTTGCCTTGGATAATAGCTATGTTCTGACCTTTAGTTTGAGAAATACTGGGATATGACATCTCTATGTAACAAACAGGACAAATCTTGGGACCACATCACTAACTTAGCGATGTGGTCTCTTTTGTGATCATTGGTATAATATTATGCCGAATGAGTTACTGATTTCACTTACTTATTGGTGCTTACTAACACTTACCAGATCCCAGAAGCGTGATTCATAACTTTTTTAAAACAAGTTTTTACATCTTCAAATAGTCATTTGATTATTGTCATAATATGAATAATTAACAACATATAATTAAAATTAAATAAATGCATTCTGGTAGCATTGACAAAAATTTACCAGAGGATATGGATCTATGTAATTTTCATTAAATTGGCATGTTGAGCCATTCGTCCTGCTCAGCTACCATTGTGGAATGGAAGTCGACAATCCCCACCAATCATCCTGGGCCTGCGTTATGGCCAAATTTCCCTATAGCTGTGTGAGAAAGCCTGTACCTTGCAGTGAAATGTTTAAAAGTAGTTGATTGACTTTTCTTTTTTTTCTCTTTATTTGGGACAAATAACAGTCTTACAATAGCTTTTAATGCATATTATTACTAAACTACAATATTCATTGTGATACCAACATCAATGTCCTCATCATTATAAAATTAAAATATGTATCAAAGCAAATGTTAAAGTTTCGTATTAAAATATCAAGTTCACTTCTATACGTCATCATATCAAGATTCATTGAATGTAGTTCTTCATCAGCATCAGCTCATACGTCACCATCAAGCGGTACGATGCTACCATTATGGTGTGGACAGGCCTTAGTCGTCCACAGGCCGAGTGGTCGACTTCAAACACAACGTTTGAATTTTTCGTAGGCGTGCACGGGCTTCCACGCGATGTTTTCCTTCACCGTTAGAGCGTCGATAAAAGTACATATAATTTCGTAAATTCAAATTGACATTGGTACGTGGCGAATTTGAACCTGCACCCATCAGATCGGAAGGCAATAGTGTAATGAGGCTGAAACTGGCAGAAAAAATGCGATGGTTAGGGACGAAAAATACTTGATCCGAAAAAAGGATGTTTTCGTTCGTTTATCTTTTTTGACTGTCACATGCAAACCGTTTAGATTTTTTTGAACATATTCTAAAGAAAACAGTCATTTTTTGAGACCAAGTCTTTTTCGCCCTTAGCCATCGCGTTTTTTCTGCTACATTTTTTCTGCTAGTTTCAGCCTTATAACAGTCTATGCCTATGAGCCACCGACGCTCCTGCTACTTGTAGAGGGCACAGTCTACCGGACTCCTCTGCAGCAAGGGACAGCGATCTACATTACATCTGACTCCCAGATGACTCAATCTAGGGCTCGAAGCTTGAAGGCCTACCGGCATATAGATCTTGCGATATTCCTTTAGGTGTTAAAGTGACATGTTGGTCGCGTTAAACAAGAATTTTTTAAAAATGTCACGGTTTGTCGAGTCGAGGAATCCCGTAAAAAAGAAATCTGCTTCCCTTGTCTTAAAATAATAATAAATAAATATCTACTGACATTCACACAGCGCCATCTAGTCCCAAGTTAAGCGTGAAGCCTGTATTATGGGTACTAAACAACGGATAAATATATGTACTTATATACATTTTTTTT
The DNA here is from genome assembly GCA_019425675.1 of Leucinodes orbonalis. Lineage (NCBI taxonomy): Eukaryota > Metazoa > Arthropoda > Insecta > Lepidoptera > Crambidae > Leucinodes > Leucinodes orbonalis. The sequence goes on along the minus strand of PQWD01000861.1, from coordinate 24,946 downwards.
TGTAAATATATACATATTATACATAGAAAACACCCAGACCATTACAAACAGACATGTTCATGCACACAAATGTTTGTACTGCCCGGGGATCGAACCCGGAACCCTTGGTGTTGCAGCCGACCTCTCAACCTCAACACCAAATGGGTCGTCAACTAATCAATCATCCATTTGAACGTACGCCTTAAAGTTCGTCATCCAAGATCTGAACAGCATACATCATCAGCATATGCATATTTAAACATAAATCCATGCAGTCGTCTGCTTGAAGGCACGTGTAAGCAAAAATAGGCGCCACAGCGCTAGTGCCGTAACTTTAAACTATATTGTCTTATTCATAGGAGGTCGTCGACATTTCCTGAAATATCCGAAGAGAATGAATTTTATTGCATGCGTAGTCACGATGCGAATGCCGGTGAACAAATGGATCATAAAAATTAGTGTTCCCATGTAAAGGAGTTATTTTGAGCGATGTCATCATTATTTGTACCGTGACAATGAATACAATATTGTTTTAAACATATTGATGTCACTTACTCTTCTTTTGCCTATAAGTACAGCTAACCGAAAGGTAAGAGTTATGGTGGATAAAATAAGTACATCAATATCACTAATTACCACGGGCAACCTCAGGTACAAAGATTTGCTCATTATTATACTCACACACAATTATATTGCTTTGATTTTTTAGTAAAGATAGAAAGAAATATGCATTACAAATTATACTACATGTTTTAACGCACATAGCGTAATATAACTACTTGTCAAATATTTCGTGAATATATCCAATTATTTGCATTCCTGAACAGTTATTGCTTATAAAAAAAATAGTGCACTACTTGAAATAATGCAGAACTTACATATGCATTATTGTGCAATGATTTTGTACTTATTTTTTTTTAATTCGTATAATTGCTATGACGGTCACAGTTAATAGACAGTTATGACTAGCTTTTGTTTCTATGTTTTATAGGCCGTATTTAAATACCTAAGGTTAGTACAGCAGAAATAGCCTAGCACCACCACGAATGATTATTTGTATTTCAATGTAGTAACAATTCATGAAAAAAATACTTTTTTGTACTCTAGGTTTTAAATATTGTATTCACATATATTTGGTGTTATAACATATAGGCCGTGGTCGTGCTAGGAAGTAGGTCCCTTTATGACACGCCATCGATCAACGCGAGCACGAATGATAACCTTAATTTCAATGTGGTACAA
>PQWD01000861.1:0-19783 GCA_019425675.1 Leucinodes orbonalis | reverse complement strand
GGAATTGGTTTATAAATTAATGCCACTTAACATGCAATCAAGGGAGGTATAGTCATATTTAGAGATAAAATTGGAAATACGGGACAAAACTTTCAGTAAAAATTACAGCCCCAACACAGACTTTATGAAGAAAACAGTAGATCGAGAGTGTTTTGGCGTAAGTTAATGAAAGAGAGAAAATAAAATGCGTAACAGTCTTAAAGGTGTGCCTAATTAGTTGAATGATGTTTATTTTTTTTTATGTTTACTTATTGTTTATTTTTTTCATCTGTCCCACTCCCTCTCCACAGGTACAGTCAGAATATCAGTGCTGCAGTCAGTTTAACTACTGCAGCGTTTGCTGATTCTGTTTTACGTTTATTTGTAGGTTTTTCGTGTTTATATTTTATTACTTGTGTTCCTTGTGGCCAATAAATGTTTTTCTTTGTTTCTTTCTAATTTAAATGAAATATAAATAGAATAAATTGCTTTGGTTCAGTTATGTATAAATTACACAATACAATTTGTCCCGATAGGTGTGCCTGCATCCATCCCTAGTCTTGTGTTCCACGGATCCATTATGAATTAGGGTCAGCTGGCTGTTGCATCAACGGACAATTGGGAATGGATGTTTTATATCGGCGCCAGTGATTGGACGCAAATGACACAATAAATAAGAAATAGAACTGTTTCATTGTGAATGAAACAGAACGAAACCTTGGGGTGCTTATGGATGATAGGCTTAGATTCCATAAACACGTTGTAGAAGTAGTAAAAAACTGCTTCTATAGACTTAAATTTCTGTACCAAGCTCGCAGGTATTTAGATGTTCAACTCCGTATTAGGCTTTGTGAAACCTTAATTTTATCAAAGCTTAACTATGCCGATACTTGACTGGTGAGTGTATGTATGGTTACACAAAAAAAAACTCATACAGCGTATTCAAAATGCCTGTTCACGATTTTGTTTCCGAATTCCTCCTAGGGCCCATGTTTCTCCATACATTAACCAAAGCAACCTTATGAATATGACAACTAGACGCTCACTTCACCTTGCCTGTCTTCTGTATGGAATTATCTGTAAAAGGTCACCTAAGTATCTTTATGACAAGTTATCTTTTTCTTCTCTTCACGTCAGAACTGCTTCCCGTCTTATCTGTCCAAAACATAGAACCGCAGTATTTCGTGGTAGTTTTCGGTACGCTGCCACGAAATGCTGGAACAACATTCCCCCACCAATTCGAGCATGCCCAGTTTCCGGATCTTTTAAAACTAAATACCAACTTCATGTACTTAAATTGCAAAAAGAAACTAACTCAAAAAATTAGGCGGGAATGGGTTCATAATTTAAATATTATTTTGTATTTGTTTCAAGTTATTTTATATTTTATAATCTATCCATATGAATATTTATGTTCGTATATACATTATTTTTTATGTATCTGTATCTTTTTTTATATAGCTGTAGACCATTGTGTTAGTGAGCCGCGTAGTGGCTCCTCTTACCTCATCAACGGTGTCTACGGAAGACCAGCGTCAGGACATCCTGTGGTTGTTCTGACTACGCTGAGTAGACTTCCATTCAGTGCAATTGCATAAATTTAAAAATATTGTTTTTAAATTTGTTTAACAATGAATGTTGTAATTGTTTTCTGAATAAAATTTTACTTTACTTTAATAATGAGCGATGAGTACTTTATGTTTAGTTAATAAGTCCTGCAGTTCTCATAAATAGTTTGTTGATTCTGGCTTCCTTGAGGTATTTTATAAGAAAAACTAATAGAACTAAAAAACGGACATACATCAGTCCCTTTGCGCAGCATGTATTGCTTATAAATGCTTAAATCCGAGTCCGGCAGTGTAACCCGTATAGCGGGTTGATTATATAATGGTTTATCCATCTTATTATGACTCAGCTTTCCGAAGTTAAAAATAAACAAACAACTAAAAAGTAAGTAGGATTTAGAGAATGTTCCTAACAATTCTTATTAGTAATAAAATATTAATATTAAAAACAGTTTTTTTTTTAATATAAAGGAATGAATTCACGGATTTTAAAATCCTGTTCTCCTGCTAAATTTCTTTATCTTTGATATTCATATATATAGGTAGTTCTTTTATTTCAATTTAATTACTTAAATTAAATTGAAATAAGCCGAATTTCGCGGATTACCTTTTTTCCCAGTTTTAATTTTATCGAACTCCCGTTCTTAAATATACTTACTTATGAGGTAAAAAAGTCTCAACCAATATATTATTCTACAGTATATTATTAAAATTAACATCGTTAGACGTTCAACCACGCGCTCTATCCCTTAAAATCCTTTAAGTAAGTGGTTAAGCTCACAAACAACCAGATAACATTATTCATCGTTAGTAGACCAGCGGAGTATTATCATAACTGTGTTTGGAGAATGTATATTTTCTCACATTAAGTTATCTTCGACTGGCCGTAAGTGCAACGAACTCTTTAAGGGTTCCGGATAAAACGAGCATGCCCTTGCGACTGTCATAGATTAAAACTATTTCAAATAGAAAAATGACGTTGATCGTCTTCTAAAAATGTTTGAAGCCTAGGACATTGCAATATATATCGTGCACCTTGTGTTTCTAATCATGATTACTTCGTAAGTACCTATTTATCAATAACCAAGGTTTAAATTTTCTATAAGCTGACGTTCTAATACGATTCGAAGTATGTATGCGCAATTTTACCTTGTAAGAATGATATAAGATACTTCTAGTAAAAAGTGTTATTGCTCCTTGAAGTCAAAAAACCTCCTCTCAGACTTTCACGCTACCATTGTTATCGGGGAGAGCTTAGGTATCATGATATGAAAAGCATGTCCACTTATAAATGTTTATAGATTGTTCAACACAAATTAACTTCAAACATTTGTTATTAAAATGTGCGTTTATACCAAGTTTCAATTTAGTTAAAAGATTTAACTACGAAGTTACTCTTTGCCAGGGCTTATCCACTACCTTCGCCCACGCGAAGCTAGTTTGAGTGCGAGCACATGACGAGATACTAACCAATAACATAAAACTGGTCGTAACAGACAAAATTTCATGAACGTACCTCAAACTTAATGAATAATATTAACATTCCTAGCAATAATGAGCGAGTAATGAGTACTTTAGTCACTGAATGTCGTGCTTTGGCCGAAAAAACTTTACACTTTTGGGCGATGATATTTATTCGAAGATAATGTACACAGTACACACAATCTTAATTTCACCCAATATGAGTATTTTTGTGTATTCCGCCAATTAACTATCGACTAATAGGTAACCCTAGATCCGGTAGAATATTACTACAATATGAGTAAAATTAAACCAATAATTTGAATTTATCCCTGACAAATGTATTTCCTTAAAGTGATAAATATGATGAAAGTCCGGTATTCTTCCAGACCGTCAATATAGACCTTTCTCGACTATGTTTCGATTCCTCCCCCTTTTCTGAAACGTTCATTTCAGTCTTGTACTATAATATCGGGATTTGTATTATCTCCTCTGAGCGTAATAAACTTGTCAAGTCATAATAAGCAATATGTCAACTGACACAATTTGTCAACACGTACAACGTCTAGAATCATGGATTCGATAATAAACTCTTTTGTATACGCAATAAGTCCCCTCAATTATAAGAGGATGACTGTATTGAGGCATATGGTATTTGTGCTGTCACAGTATTAATCAAATTTGTGAGTTTATGTGGGCGTTTGTCTAATTGGAGAAATTGTATAATATGACATGTACTTTATTAACCACACATTATTATTATATTATTTTTTAAATACACTATGTACATTTTTTTGTAGGGAATAATACAATATTCCAGGAAACTGGTTTCTGATATAGAAAAGAAAACAATGACATTAACGAAAGACTTGATAATAGTTATACACATACCTACTGAAATCATTTTTCTTTTACATTTTAGCTGCTCAGCGTCTATGGCTGCCGAAGTAAAAAAAGGTATCATAAAGATATAGTCTTCGTAAATATTTTGTAGGCAGTAAGTATGATATTTAACGACATCGTTCAAACTGTTTCGTAACGAGGTCAGTTCAATAAAGTGCATACCCGGTTTCTACACGTGGTAACCCAATACGATAGAATAGATCGTATGTTGATACTGGGCCTAAAATAGTAGCCACTCATTATGTTTATAAAAGATAAGTAGCTTTAATTTAAAGAAATAATAATGATAAGAAGTAATATAAGATATGCTAATGAAGTAACATGTCGCATTATATAATAAATAAGAATAAAAAAGATAACATCACACTTGACATAAAGGGAATAAGCAAAGTAAAAGTTCTGTAATTAAAAAATGGAATGGAATACTGATTGAATCATGGTATTTTGCATCCTTTAACTTTTATAAAATATGATAAAATATTTTTTAATTGAATACAATACCATAAGAGAAGCCATAATAAACTTTAATGTAAAACGAAGTACACATTAGTTTATTACTGACTCTTAAGCTTTTTGTATTTCATCTGAAGACCCAATAGGATATTGGCTACGCACCAATATCATGGCAACATGGGCCTTATTTAAATATGGAAGTTCAGCAGTACTGCTATGCAATCTTGAAAGTATATTTTTGCGGAGTCACTTATTCACTTAAACAATTAAACTAATTAAAAACATTATCTAGAATACAAATTTCACTTTCATAGTCCAGTTTCATATGCTTTAGATACAATGTATGTTTTAAAAATGGCTTACCATTTTATACTTTCACGAAATTGTCTTGTTTCTTTATAATATTAACAATTTAAATAACTGTCTTCAATATTTATACTTTAAGAATAACTGACGAAATATGGTTTCAATCAAAAAGTTATAAAGGCTAGACTAAGTTGGTACTTCAGATGTTATCTTATTCTCACCGCACTGATATAACGTGGTAAGTTACTGTTTGAAATACCTCAAAAACATGATAAACGACTATCGAGTACTTTGGGGTAGTCCTAGTCCAGCTTTGGGTTGAATTTATTAACCAACCCATAAGGACCCACTGCAGGGCACAGGCCTTCCGATGCAGCATGTCCAAGTCAAAATCCATTTATTTAGATTAGGCTTACAAAAAGCACTTCTGAACATCAAAAAGAATACATAAAAGACAATAAAAAAAAAACATTTCAAATACCAAAGCCACAAGCCGCAGCGACAGGTACAAGCTCTGTTTCAGAATGGTGGATGTGAAAAACTAACATTGTAGTCGGGACGACTTAAAGTGCACTCCAAATTGCATAACATTATTTCAAAACAATCAGATGATTCAGCCTGCAATGTCACTAAAAATAATAAGAAAATTCGCAATAAGTGTATGGGATTTCAGACCATCACGATCACGCTGCTGTATAAATTTATTTATATATTTGTTATATTTATTATTGTGACGACCCATTTGGTGTAATGGTTGAGACGTCGGCTATTTCACCAAGGGTTCCAGGTTCGATCCCCGGGCAATTCAAATATTTGTGTGAATGAACATGTCTGTTTGTATGGGTCTGGGTGCTTTTTATGTATTATAGGTATATATTTACGAAATTAAAAAATATATAAGTATGTTTATAGGTTTGTTTAATATTTATATTACAGACAAATGCTTAGTTTGGGGCTAGATGGCGCTGTGTGATTGTCAGTGGATATTAATTATTATTATCGCTCAGACCACTACATCACGGAAGCAGTTTAATTGCAGTTATAGTGGTCGTCATAAAAAAAGTTACTGTCTTCGTAATAATGGGACTACATAACATTTGTATTACATAGTGCAAGAATTAGTAAAAAATCTAAATATTTTTATGAAGTCAAAGACCATATTTTCTAAAGTAAATACACTTTTATGACATGCAATTCTTGGACACGCCATTCAATAGCCCTTGATTCAGACAGATATCGATAATTTGTTACAAGCATGCTTTTTAATAATATTTATTTATTTATTTTATTTTATTTTATTTTAACAGGGTGGTTTACAGCTATAGTTACAATAAACGTATAAAATAAAGGTAACAATAAAGAGCCAATAACAAACCCCCACAGGTAATGTTGAAATAATCAAAATAAGCAGTCAAATTAAACAATAAAAATATAGTTGTGAATGCCTCAGCAAATACATGTATACATATATAATATGACACATACATATACATATAAAGATTCAAATACTCGCTAAAATCCAAATAAACCTATATACTCCAAAAAATACATACATACAACTTCCAATAATATACTTATACCATTATAACATAACATATACTTATCAATATTTCAAACAATGCGGTTAAAATTATAAATTTCGTATGACTCTGGGAAGAGGGAGAACCCCTCGAAACTGCAGAACTGACCACTGACAGACTACTAGTGTGTAAGTCGATTACTTCAAGATTGTGTCTCTGCAGCTCATTAAACAACCTAGCTGATCTAAGAAGAAACTATTTTGACGTACAAAGTACGAGAGAATGGCACGAAAAGCGTATTCCTTTGACGACAATGACGCGGCGGAACATTCAAAAATATTTTACAGATTAAGTCAGGGCTGTTTATAGAAGATTGGGCAATCTTCATTAATAAAACAATATCTGAAACAGACCTACGCGTAAAAAGTGGTTGCAGATGAAACCGTTTACAACGCTCAATATAACTTGTGCGTGGCACTTTAAACTTAAAACCTAAAAATCTAACAAATCTCTTTTGTATTCGTTCAAGTCTAGTAAAGTGTATTGCAAAGTGTGGATTCCATACTTGACTAGCATATTCAAGGTGACTGCGAACGAAGGCACAATAAAGTACTTTAAGGGTTTTCATATGTTTAAAAGAATTAGATGTACGAAGCAAAAACCCTAAAGCTGAAGTAGCCCTTTTTGCAACATAATCAATGTGACAATTATATGATAGACTGCTATCGAGAATAACACCCAGATCCTTAATGACATTCGTACGCGGGAGTGTCTGCCCAGCAATAGTATAATCAAATTGGACGCGGTCCTTCTTACGAGAAAAAGTTATAACCGTGCATTTTGGAATGCTTAGATCAAAATTATTAATCCTGCAATACTCAACTAGCCTAAGAAGGTCCTCATGCAGCAGCTGAGCATCAAAACTACTCTCAATAGATTTATACAATTTTAAATCATCAGCAAACAATTGGTATTGAGAGTGACAGAAACAACTACCGATATCATTAATGAAAGCCGCAAACAGCAAAGGGCCTAATAACGAACCCTGGGGTACTCCTGAAGGTATCGATGTCCAAGAAGATGTAAATCCTTTCAAAACAACTGCTTGAGTACGATTGGAAACATAGGATGTAAACCATCGGTACAGATCACCCTTGATCCCCAACTGAAAAAGCTTCTGCAACAGGATAACATGATCAACCCGATCAAATGCTTTACTGTAGTCGGTGTATATTACATCAACTTGAGAACCACTATCCATTCTCTCTGTCACATAGTCTGTAAATAATACTAAGTTGGTAACCGTTGATCTACCCCTCAAAAAACCATGCTGCTTGTCATTAAGGTCAGACATCAAACTAGGGTATAACTGACTGTAGAGAATACGCTCAAGAATTTTAGCAAGAATACAGAGCTTAGAAATCGGTCTATAGTTACTAATATCACTCAGAGACCCTTTTTTGTGTATTGGTGTAATAAAAGCGGATTTCCATAATGAAGGAACAATACCTTCATTAAGAGACCTCCTAAATAGAATAGAAACAGGTTCAGCTAATTCATCGGCACATCTGACTAAAAAAATTGCTGGCAAAGCATCGGGACCTGCTGATTTATTAAGATCCAAAGTTTTCAAATGTTTATGCACCACCGAAGTTAGAACCTCAATAGAACCAATATCACAATTTGATTCCTTAGTAGACAAATTATAGCCATGAGTATGGGTAGATTTCAGGAATGAAGACTGAAAATAATTCGAAAACAATTCACAAATCCCTTGCCCAGAATCACTGCTCTTCTCATTATAATGCATATTAGAAGGATAGTTCATACTAACTCGCTTAGATTTTATATATGACCAAAAAAATTTCGGGTCAGAACTTATCGAGGACTCAACATTATCCATGTAAAGCTTGTAACAATGAGCTTCCATCACTTTGACTTTGTCACGGAGAAACTGGTATGACGAGAGATCAGTCAGATTACCATATGATTTATACTTAGCGTAGAATTTATATTTTTCTTTGATAGTTTTAATAAGAGATAAACTATACCAATGAGGATACTTTGAATCTTTTATACAAGATTTGGGAATATGCAAATCCCTTAGTTCGAAAATAGTAGAGTAAAAAAGGCGTACAGCCTCATCGACACCACCCTCAGCGAGCAACTCACTAACACTGGCTAACGCAGAACGAATGATACTATAGTCTGCCCTCCCATACTGGTACGAAATACGAGGGGGTGCACTATATATCATCACTGTACATACCGCTTCTGATAACTGTGGCAGTTGACTGTCATAATAGTGAATATTACTACAATAACAGTTCATTTGGAGGAATTGGCCATAACGCAGGTGCTATTGTGTATAATAGATGACGATAATCCTTCCTCACATAAGTAAGGTTGGTATTGTAATCGTTATTTAATCATGAATAGAATTAGAGACCTCTTTGACTCTAATGAGATGTAAGTAATAAATTGTATTTTTGCAAGTGTTCTCGCCATCTAATACTATATAGACTAATACTTGCGGACGTTACGCATAGATAATTTTCGAGTGATATAGATATAGCGTTATACGCTCGAAAATACAAAATAAAATATCAGTAGCCAGTCGTTCGATACCGATCTGTAAAAGACGTAGACGTAGGGTTCATAACCTATCTCCAAGATGCTCAAGAATATTTTAAGTGCATTTATTGTCTTGCTTTAATTAGGCAAATTAATATACTTATGATGGAATAATATTTAATTTTTAATTTGATATTTAGCTAAAGGTGTATTGCAAGGGTTACCAGATTCAAACTTTTGGGACTGAAGCCAACCGCTCTCGTTCATGATTTTTCCTGCTGACTAACGTACAAGGCTCTGGCATCCTCTTTAGGGTTTGGCGATACTTTACACTAGAAAATCTGCTCCACTGATATCAAGCACAAGTTCGGTTACGTATGGAGTGAGTGAGTTCTGCTGCCACAGATAGTTCTACCAAATCTTGGCTAAACGCTTTGTTCTCAATGGACCGAAGAGCTATGTGACTCACTGGTGATTATAAGCCAGTTGGAGACTTAACTCCATAGTTTGCATCACTGGCGTAAAGTCACCAGTCAATCGGTATTATATAAGGTGTACTTTTTCAAAAAGTGTTCGTTTCATATGAAGATACATTATTCATTTGAAAAGATATTTACCACTAATATAAACTTCGTCCTTAGTATACAAACCTTGTATTGAAATCTGTTCTCAGAACAGCATGTCAGATATAAAATAAAACCAAACGCGTGATAAGTTGACTTATTATTCCCATCCCAAAGCATTTCACACTTGGTCAACATGTGTGACTTAGCATTTTAATTTTACTTTACAGATCATTCGTGCTTAATTATCGTTTTTGTTCACTTTATAAATTGATGTGGTTTTTAGCGGATTGTTGTGGAAAAATCTGTTTGTCGTGTTCACGTATTGAGTGAGTGTCATGATTTATTATAAAAGAAAACTTAATTTTGCTTTACGAAGGTACATATTCTTACATAAATGGCGTGAAAATATAAATTTGATTGGACGAAACTTATTTTTAGTATCATTAAAATGAAATATTTTTTTTTAACATTCACTAAGCTTGTTGATCTCGTCAGTGTTAAGTGATGACTCTGTTTTAATTATGAATTAATCTAAACCTAACCTAAGAGGACGACCAGTTTACTCACTAGCTAGTTTGTGACATATGAAGTGTTGGAGGGATGACAGTATAGTAAAAATGTTTATCATCACGTATTTGTACCCACTACTTTTCCGGTGATTTTGTGAAGCCCATCGACCACCAGCGAAAAGTAGTGCACCCGTCAATGCGTGAAAATTAAAGGAAGTATCAATGTCTATGTCCCACTACTTCCTCGCCAATGTCCACCAGCTACAGTCTATTCTATTACCCAACAGTATTTGTTTTACATAATAGACACAATCCCAATGCAAAGAGGTTCTATAAAAACCCGCAAAAGGCAAACCAACTCACCCATATTTGTGTCTTATGTTAGTAAATCAATATTTGTGAATCACAATCCAAGGTTTTCGGTCATTGTAAAATGTTTGAAGCTTTTAAACAAACATCGTTTTGCGGGGACCACACGCGGCTGCGCGTGAGTCAGTCTTTATTGAGGCATCATCAACGGTTATAAACTAACACTCTTGAATAGACTTTATTGATTTGCGGGTTCTTAGGCCCGTATTCTAGAACGAGACTCAAGCGTTGATCTTCGCTTAAGTAGAGTGAGAAAGGAATAGCGATTTATATGATAAATAGCACCATCCCTTTCTAACAATTTAAGTAAAGATCAACATTGAGGAATTTAATCATTAAAGATTGAACATCCCCACTTTTACACACCCTTTTTTGTCAAACATATTCTACTAGTCGATCCCACCAACCCACATTTGGGTAGTTCTGTGTACAACGTACTTACTCGTTGATTTTACGAAGTTGTGAATGTATGGTTTTGGCGCTATGAATTTCCACTGGGTGAATGAATCGTATTCTCCTTTGTCTATCTATAAAATGAGAAAAGAACTGACACAAAAAACCTATAGGTATCTAACTAAACTTGTAACGACTACTGTAAGTAACTTCGGCCTACTTATCTAAATGAACCTTCGCGTAGTACTTTGTACCGCGCGCGGCAATCACAACTTGCCATGCTACGGTGCTAGCAAAAAATATGAGTCCGTAACTAAAGCCATCCATGTGATATGCTCCTAATATTACTCTGACGGAAACTTTTGATTAGTCTGCGTGCAAGTTTTATGTTCTATTTCATCATAATTCGAATAGTTACCTTAGTTTGCGCCGAGTCAGTAATTTGAGTTGGTTCGGATCTCTGATTGCTTATTCGAGGCTGACTGGGCATTTGTTACGATCACAACGGTCGTTTAATTGTATGAACTTGCCATTCGAATAATCAAGCAACTGTTTGCGCTAAGTGTGAACTCGGTGTTGTTATTTATGTAACTTTTTTATATTACAAAGTGTACAGGACGGTCAGGACGCTCACCTGATAGTAAAGCATGACCACGACAGAGCGGCATTGAATGTGTAACAACTGCAAGACATTATTCTGCATCAATGCGGCACTGCGCCCATCACCCGAGACAACAGATGTTGGGTAACCTGATAAGTTTACTAGCTACGGTGCCCTTATCCAGAAAGAAGTGCAAAACACTTTATTTCACGAGACGATATCTGGCACTGCGGTGGTACCTACAAAGACGACTCAGTACCTACCGAGTCTACAACTTGACACAAGTTGAGTGTACTTGAGTTGAACACCTCAAAAAGTGATACATACGAGTACTTGCACATTGCAAGAACAAAAGATTGATATCGCTACAAGTGTATGTTGATAGATGAGTCTAAATCTCATTAAAAAAAATGGATACCACTACGCGATTATCTCGTCATAAGCCATAGTTACGTGCTGATATTAGATAAGATAAAACCGAGGCGCGAGAATGCTAGATACATACATTATCGTCATAACATTGCGGTCTACGAAACAAAATGATCATCGTTGTTTTACTAAGAAGTTGCACACTGATCCATTATTATGCAATATCTCTGTCTTCAACCTATCGCAGTTCACTGCTGGACAAAGGTCTCCCTCATCTTGCGCTAGATATCCCGGTTCTCCGCTTTCCTCATCCAGCCTTCGCCAGAAACCTTTCGCTAGTCGTCGGTCCATCGATTACATTACATTATTAGGGAGGGCGTCCTAATAATGTAATATTACTCAAAAAAAATTAAGGCTAATATAAAGATATGAGTCCAGAATATATGAATACATTGTGAATATACGTATTTTCTTTAAAACTTCACTAATATACTATATTTTCAGACAATAATAATAAAGTATTCTTAGACAAAAGTTAAGTTCGTATACTTTTAAAAAGTTTGAAATTAACAACATAATATAGGCGATATTGCAGTATATTTGCTTATGTTTACATTCAATTTTACAAAATGATAAGGAACAACACGTTGTGGTGGTCTTATTATTATTATTTTAAAAAAGTTAGCAATCTACTTGTACCAAACAATCCGTGGTGTTAAAATTTGATGTCTCGCATATAGCAAAAACAGATATGTACTTACAGATAAATGGATAATACAACTGATCTCGAAATAGGGACCATTGACCTCAGGGCAATTGCAAACATTTGTTGTTTGTCGTAGTATCCAGTAATTTCATTGCATGTTGATTCAATTTTACAGTTGTAGCGAGTGAAAGAAGTAAGATTGTGGTGCCCATGCGAATGACCTTATGCAATTTGTGATCGTTTTTCATAGAAATTTATTATCCAAATGATGATTATGTACTCTACCTAATTCAAGATAAAACATTATATGTGGCATACATAAATAATTGCTTTTATTAAAGTATCTATGAATCCCATGATTCAATACTAGCTCAACTCATATCACGGAACACAGTATTTACATTTTAGTTGTTTATTTGATGTGGCTACATAAATACTCATTTTGGGTAACTTTACCTGTATTTACGCATTCACATCTCTTAATATTGAAACAGGTCACAACAGTTATCCAGGAATCCCAACGTAAATACAGTCTAATTTCACCGAGCGCCAACTAATGAGGGGTGCAATTAAGAACGGCGTCTCTTATCCTTAATGGAGATCGCGGCTACATTTCATAATTAGAACGATCAGATTTAAATATTCATCACATTGTTGTGTTCGAATTCTGCTCAAATATATTACTCGGGAAGACTAATTATTTTGGTAGACTTATACGCCGTCACGTACAATTTCGTTTGTAATATAAATAACGATAAGATCGAAGTTGGAATGTGTTTAAAAAAACTGACTTTCATCTCTGTAACCAATCTTTTTAATAAAGTATCAATTAGCATTTAACGTAGATGTATAGATAGGAACATATTTTTGGTAACTACATTTCCCCTGTTTATTGATTGTTAAGATTGTCCATAAGTAGATAGTGACCTTCTCACACAATGAATAGCCAGTTTTGTAACGTACAAATAGCATATTCGCAAAGGTCACCTATCATCAAGACCCCTATAATTCTGCTCCACATTCTAGCTATTACATTCTGATGTCAGTCCCTATATAACTTTTAAGCGAATCGATAATACTGGGGTCAATCGTGAAATCTGAAGGCCTTTCATTTTATATAGTTCCATTAAGTTGCGAGATAAAAAGTAATAATATTAGGTAGGTATCTTATTTTTATAATTTACGCAATTTTTGACGCCAACTATACCTATGTCTAATTAATGATTAATAATCATTTTAGAGAATGAATCTTACAGTTAACCTAAGCATATTATGTCTAAAACAATAACAGCTGAAATTAATTTCAGTTTTCCCTGAATGAACATTGGCGATACTTATTTAATAAGCAACATAACAATTCCATTAATAAGGGTAATTGCTTAATTTGTGTTTGAACGTTAATTATGTTAAACCAATTACGAGGATAAAAAATATAACCATTTAATTGAAATCATGAGGAAAAAGGTCCATTGTTTATATTACGAGTCGGTAAACGCGACATTCAGATTTGTAATTGTATTTAGTAAATTAAATGTGTGTTACTAATAGGGCAAAGGATAAAATTATTTAAAATATTCTTGTCTTTTATAGTATTCGTACCATAAGTATTTTTCGTGTCTTTAAATTTATTTTTTAAATCAAAGAACTGTATTTGTCTCGATTAGGGGTGTAAAGTGCCAATAAAATATACACCGGTAGAAAAATTACCAGTTGAATGGAGATGTATATATTTTTTTCTATATTTTGAGTGGTAGATTGCCACAATAGGGATGATGACTTTTTTCTGCTATGATATCGATGGTCCGCTTAGTAATAAAAACATTGGTTAAATAATGACTCCGTTAGCATTTAAACTTACAGAGGTTTCCCAATTCTAAAAACACATTAATGGACTTTCCCAAAAACGGTTTAACAAATGTTTACTTAATTATGACGTCACGCCTTTGTAGTTAGTATGCATAGTTTATGAATTTTGTACTACAACTGTAAAACTACTGTTATTTAGAGCTGTTGTACTGATTCCGCATACTGGTTGATATAACAAATC
This sequence comes from Leucinodes orbonalis, assembly GCA_019425675.1. Classification (NCBI taxonomy): domain Eukaryota; kingdom Metazoa; phylum Arthropoda; class Insecta; order Lepidoptera; family Crambidae; genus Leucinodes; species Leucinodes orbonalis. The sequence continues at coordinate 5,462 of PQWD01000861.1, read as the reverse complement.
TTCATACTAATGCCTTAAAACAAAAATAAGCTTATTTAAGTGCACGTTGTTCAAATAACTCAAAATGTAATACAATATAAGCTTCAATTTACATACAATAGCGCATGAACGTCCGTTTGACGTCACCGTGAGATCTAATAGGCTTACTTCCGATGCCTTGGCGTAGGAAAATGCAATTCAGAATAACTGTACCTTGGTTATCTATATGGTTGTTTTATATGAAAGATGATTTTGTTTTATTTTCATAGGTAGGCAAACGAACTAGATGCTTAGTAAGTAATTCAAGGAGCAATGAATAGGTTGATGTCTGACGACTTATATCTTAGAGGGAAAAGAAAATATAGGGTTTTAGACCGCCGGTAACCACACTCACTGTTTTTCTAGTTATTCCTTAATCGCATTATACCGTGATAAATAATAATGAATGACACGGTAATCATATTTTATTTGTTTCAGGTCAACTGTAGACTTCTATGACTGAACTCGTTTGAAAACACACAACTATTAAGGTAAATTGATGTGAAAATTTACGAATATTTAACTACAGGTCACCTTCTCTTTCGTAGTGTAGAGTTTATCAACCCTGAAGTTTCCAAATCCTCGAGGTATTAAGGAAGTCAGCTAGGTATAGGTAAAGTAATTAACCTTAACTTTTTTTAACAATCCTGTATGAATTTCTCAGATGATTTTTTTTAAATTTTTGTAGTTTTTCATGAACAAATGAACATGAACAAAAAGTGTGACCAGCTAACGAATAATTGAACACCACTCACGGCACAACTCAATCAAATGCCGTGCCCCACGCACTGGAAGATAGAAATTTCATTTCCGTGAAGTGCATATTCCAAACGTTATTTTCTTTTCAAATGTACCGGTTTTTGAATGTCCCGAGTGACCAATGCTTTACAAATCATACATTACTTCGTACTTCATTAAAAAGTTACAGAAGGAAATGTTTGATATAGCAAAATTAAACATGTTATATTAGTGTAGTGTTGACTTTGTATACGTTGTAGAACATACGTGTAGGGCAGAGCTAAGTGTTTCCAAAATAAATTAAATTTTTCATTTACTAGATTTATTGGATTTTACTAGATTTAGACTATTAATAATGATCAACTGAATACATCCATCACTGTCCAATTATATTGGTGCTGATCTTATCCAATAGGTATTGTTAGAATAAGATATTCTATTACGAATTAGTTAATACCTTCGTAGTTTGTGGCGATAAATACTCGTTATCGTAATTATAGAACCTATTGATGTAATATAAACGCCTTGAGCAATTCATACGAGAGGTAGCGTTACTTCTTACTGAAAATTAGTCTTTAAAATTAACTTCCAAACTATTCGTCTTAAGTTTCTACACAATCGTACTGCGTATCTTTATAGTTATGATACGCCAACATTATACATACTATGTCTAGAGTTACAAAGGTGCCCACCATCTGCTTTCGGTGACAATACAACGTCCACAGTCGTTAAGAACTTTGGGCCACATTACGCCGATAATTTCAACTAAACTTCCCTAATTTACTTTAATTTTCGCAGCTTCAACTATATATATAAGTTGGCTTAAAACTTGCAAAGCCAACTCAAGTTGGTGTACCTAAATCTTAAGACGGTGTTTCAGAGTAATCGAACGCGCAGATTACAGATACGTGTCTAATGGACTGTGGGAAACGAATTTCCTCGAAGCCTTCGCTTTTATGGTTCTTTAATGGACTTGGACGATTCCTCGCAATCTCTTCTTTATGAATATGTAAAACTGCCGAAGCATCGGTGTCTACGAACTTTTTGTTCATTTTTGTCGTCAGTTCTACATTATTATACTTATTGTTGGTTTATAAAACGTAGTGTTATATACTCTTTGTTGGTTTATTAAGTCTTGTCTGTATTTCTCACTTCGTACTATGTTAAAATCGTTTTTGTGTTTTTCAGAATTGTTCCACGTTTTGTTGTTGTAAAAATGGATTTACACGAAACCTCCATACAAAGCTATTGACGTCATTAGCCTATCATAGACCTTATCGGCCCCAAAAAATGTCCTTTTGTGACTTACGTATTATATAACAAAAAACATAGATAAGCAAAATAATAAGCCTAGCTAACAACTTTGCGCAACACGCAACAACTCCTGAATCATCCGGCTATTGTAGAGTAGATTAACGGACAAAAACTTGGCTAGTTTCCTCCAGTTAGCTTTTGTAACTTCCATTTATATTCTACCAAGTTGTTTCTTGTTCCCATCACGTCGGCTAAGTTTGCCTGTTGATAGTAAGCGTCCCTGTTTTGATTTACAGCCTTTTAGTGAGCAGAAACTTATAAATGATTGATTCATTCTGTGAGGAACTGTCTCGTTTGAAAAAATATGTTATACAAAATTATCGACTTTATCGCGACGTTCATATTTTCAAACACCTCAAAGCTGTATACAGATGTTTTTGTTTATGACACAGTGGGCAAACGAGCAGACGGCTGATCTGATGATAAATGACGCCGTCGCCCATCTAAACTTGCAATACCAGAGGGCAAGGAAATGCGTTGCCGGCTTTATATATCGATGCGATTACAGCAATAATGACTTTTACACATGATAGTGCATTATTTGTTAAACCAGTCAAATATTTTCATATGCTTGCAAGGTAAACATTGAGATGTCGGCGAGTGTGCTAAGCGCCGGATGTGGGCAACTCGGCAGAATGGCTCGCGTTCTATAGCCCGATCTTTGAACGTCAATCGATCAACGTCTGTCCACGCGTCTGACTTTGTATAGGGATACTACCGTTTTTAACTTTTTCGATTAGGGCATGTACTTTGTGTTTTGAAGTATATATGCATAGCATACCTATTATCATTAGAGAGTATATATCTTAATAAAACCATGATTCACATAGATTTCTCTAGTTAACCCTTTATTTGCCCGAGCAGTGATACACTCAGTAAAGCTTTGGTCCCGGCTGATACTTTGATCTCCTGTGATTTGTTTAGATGCACTTACCTATAAAAAATGTAATGTGATTTCATTGCACATATATTTTGTATGATTCATAAAATATCATATAATTCGGGATGGTCCTATGTTCTATCATTTTCATTTACATTGCTGAATAAATATACGTACGTATCAAACATTAGATCATTAATGGCGCATTTTACTGTACGTATAAACGGAATTCTTAGTTATTATCAATAACCATTATTATAATGTCTCCTTTTATTACACGCTGCTTATTTATTTTCATTGACCTCATTAAATGGAATCTCAAGCCCTTCAATGTCCTATAGCGTAATTGGCTTTATCGGAAAACAGTTTCTGGCGTCACAACTTGCGGGAAACGGACACGTAGCCACATTAGCGTCCGGCGTTTTCTCCAAATGGACCTATCGGTGACTTCTATCGCATTTGAACAAACAAATGAGCGTAACAAACGGCATCGCCTATATAACGTCAAGACACGACAGACCTCACAATGAAGGATAAGAGAGTTTACTTGGCATTGATATGTCGACATCGCCAGACTGGTTCGATAAGGCGAAACGGTTCGTGCTTTATTGCTATAAATAAACAGAGTAGACAAAATACGCCGTATTAAGTATTTTAAAAGAGTTATTCTATCACGATAAGATCGAAACGCACGTGCGGAGCTGTGTATACATTACACTGTTAAATTTTATACAGGTTGGGTTTACATCAATCTAAAAATTTACTTTCGAACTTGTCTATCTGGCCAAGATCCGCTTTGAGCCGCTGTGGCAACGGTAGTACTAGTATACGAGTGATACGGGAAACAAGTTTTAATTAAGAAGTTTTAAATAGAGCTGAATAACCAATATTCTAACGCGTTCCTTTTGATGAAAACTAAATAAGACAAAAAAAAACTGAATAGCTCATTAAACTATTAAGTAATTAATCTTGTGACAAAAACGAAGTTTTAATTTTTTATGTTCAACGTAGATTAATGAGTAATAAAACTTCAAAGTTAACTAAAACTTCATGTAAATGTTCGCCAGTTGCTCTAGGCGGATTTTCTTTTCTTAACTTACCTTACGAGGTGCAGGAATAAAAACTGGAATTGTTTTTATTTGCCAAGAGTTAGGTCCTTAGTCGACCGGTTGCTCGTTACGACCTTTTATTTCTTCCATTTTAGGTTGTGCCGGCATCTGTTGGCTTAGACAAATATGGCATCAAGTTCCATTACAGCCCGCGGTAATCCCGACGTATGACTTCCACAAGTTCGTCCCTCTGCATTTGTATTAGATAGCTTTATTCAATACGTCGCATAAGTCTTCCTGCATGAGTAATCGTGCATAAATTAACCGTTTGTGACTAACAATCTATTTTGAGTTTTACAATGGAACTTCTGGTTTACAAACTGGATGCAAGTTTATTTTTAATACCGATCCTGTAGTTCCCGCTACCGTGACTCAGGGTTTATTTTGGGCTCTTTGATGCGCTCGCTCACCGGCAACCGCCGAATGCTCTTGGAAACTGTTACCGTGTATAATTCACGTGACATTTCGTACAGAAAGAAGAACACACTTCTCCGAATAGCTCGCGGGCGTCAGACGCTTAGTTTGCTACGTTTGTATCAATTAAGCCAATTAAACCATTGACAGAGTCAACGCTCGTGAAAAGTATCATAATATCGTTGAATCAATTTGTTCGCGAGCAACTGGTCTGAGGGCGTTGACATTAGTCCATTGCCAGTCGTTACATAAAGTTGCTAATGCGCACGCTACAGTTGTGTTAATTAGATGCTCCGAGGTATCGGAATCAGCAGTAGATGTTCTTACTGATAGCGTGGTCGGGCGTATTCTACCGGTAGTACATGAATTCATCAGAATAATTATTACCATTCTTATTAGGTGTGTACAAATGAGGCAAATTTCAAACTTTTTGTGCAATCACCTAGCACATTCGGTCGACGATTGTGCAATTTAAGTAAAAATGTAAGATCAGTCATGGTATGGGTGACTGCAAAATATTATCTCGAGTTGGCTCCTCCTAAAATGCGTAGTACGTTGTTTGGCTGTCTACTATTTAAGGATTTAGGATGGTAGTCCTTAACACCCACCAATCTGCATTGGGCCCCTGTGGTGGTTCAAGACCCTGAACTCTCCCCATAACCATCCCTTGTAAAAACGCTTATACCCTGTATTTGAAGGATATAGAAAATTCTCGTTGCATAAGTAAGGGAAGCTCCACAATGACTTGACTTAGTATAGAAGTTAATACAAATACAGTAATAATGAATAGCGTACTTCGTCGGTATTTGGGTCGGCTTGATTGGTGCAATGCCCGGCTTCCCAGCGAAATGCTCATCCACGGCACTCCTTTGTGCTGATATCAAATGTCTTTCGCTATACGCTTGAACTAGTTTACATATTACCGTCTTCTTTGCTATGTAATAACAATACGATGAAAACAATGACCTTGATACATGGCTTTCTAACAT
>PQWD01000860.1:0-62583 GCA_019425675.1 Leucinodes orbonalis | reverse complement strand
TCCATCAACGCCGCACTGGGCCCATCGTCCGAGATAACAGTTGTTAGGTCTCTAATATCATCACTAGCTACAGTGCCCTCATCCTGAAACACAGAAGTGCAAAACATTTCCATTTCACGGGACGATATCTGGCACTGCGGTGGTAGACAATTCAATACCGAGTCTGCCACCTAGTTTGAAAAGTAATATAATTCAGTGCTTCGGAGGTCACGTTAGCTAGAAGTGAGTTTCAATTTTACTGTTATGGTAGGTTAACCCCTTTAATGCCAATGACACCTAAAGGCGTCAGAATCAATATATTTTCTATTGAGTTTTGATTGCTGGCGTTCAAGGGTAAAAATATTGTCTATATTTTAAGGATGTCCTTGTTGGTATTATGAGCAATAAAGGAAATGTTTCATCACCAGCCTATAACAACCTACTGCAGGCCATCCCGCACAGCATAGCTGTGGGGAGATTGGACCGAAATCCACCATGCCAGCCTATTGCAAATTGGTGGGTGCATACCGTATACCATCATAAAATAGTAGCTCGAATTCTGAAGCACGGAATCATATACTAGGTGGTAGATTCGATACAGAGTCGTCTAGGTACGTACCACTACAGTGCTAGATACATATCTTCCCGTGAAACTGGAGTGTTATGTATTTTTGTATTTCGAGTGGACGTCCTGACCGTCCAGTACACTTATAACATAAAAAATCAGGTGTTTTAGCTTGCAATATAATATCCTTATTTCTTACCAAACTGTTGAAAATCGCACAAAGTTACATTCACTATACGCTCTCCTCTCGGGATTCAAACCTACGATCTCCGAATCACGCAGTGATTTAAGACTAGACCAGTATATACAATAAGTTAACCCATTGAACGTCAATTCAGACAATGTAAAATAATTTGTTTGTGACGCTTTAAGTCGTCTTTGGCGGTAAATAATGTAAACGATAAAATATATTTCATTACTTTCCAACCGTAATATGATTTTCAAATACAATGTAGAAAAAGAGCCGATACCGTTTGACTCGCGTTTCTGTATACAAATGAAAAGGATACACTTTTTTTCATTTTGTTCGACGCAATATTGGATGGTCAGAACCGTTTCGATTAAATTACACAATAGCCTGTATAGCATCGAATATTCAGTATTTTTCAATTGAAACTGATACAACTTCCATATACCTAATAGCATCGCGGAGAGACATGATTTTGCCACTATACTACCTAGTTTTAAGCAGAGAGTACTAATACTCTATGGTGCTAAGGATCTTGCATTTTTCTTAAATTAAGTTTTGATGTATTTTGATTATTTGACTGTTGTCATCGGTGAATGTTGTGTACACCTGTTATTGACATACATACTAGTCTAAGTTGTAAGGAAATTGTGTACTTTTAATGCTCTGTGTGTTATGTTGTTGGTGTACCTAATTAAATAAATAAATAACTTAAATAATGCAAATAATGGTTACTTTAATTAGACTATAGTGAAACAGAGAGGTAATTATAGCCAATAAAATAAGCCCTTTAACTTTTACACGCACCCACCCAAAGTTACATTTGTTTCTACAAATACAAACACACATACACAAACACGCACGCACTCACTCTCACACACACACGCACATTATTTTTGATTTTTTTAAAGCTGGCATAGAAGTCAGGTGTTTCAGAACATAATAATTGTAAATGTTTTATGTTAACAAATAAACTATTATTATTTCCCCCGTGATAAATACTTGAATGTCAGCAACATTCGCCTATAGCGTTCCGCTGTAAGCCTCAGGTCTTTCCGCACAGCATAGCTACGAGTAGATAAGAACCTTACCCGCCTGCAGTCTCTGTACCAATATATTGTTACGAAGACCAACGTCTTTACTGCCTCTTTGAAACACGAAATCATTACGGACAACCAGGTAATTCAGCCTCCAATTTCCTAACCAATCAGGGAAATCCGCACGCCGGGATTCGAACCAACAACCCACTGATCTAAAACAACTCTCAGACCACAACCTACTCCACGAATGCAACACCTGAATTTAATTCAAACCTGCAGGCGGTAATTAGCTTATTATCAGTAACATAATACAACGTTGACTACGTAATGATCTCTCAAGCGATATACCTTGTTATCCTAAATTACCTATGCTTGATGTAAGCTGAAGATTGCATACCAGTGTTGCTATTTAGCGCCAATTTGGCTATCTTTCTTACCGGTGTCTATAAATTATAAATATCCACTGACATTCAAATAGCGCAATCTAGCCCAAGTTAAGCGTGAAGCCTGCATTATGGGTACTAAACAACGGATAAACATACTTACATATATTTTTGTAAATAAATACATATAATAATGTTTGTGCCGCCCGTGAATCGAATCTTGGTGCAGCTGACGGCTCGACCATCACACCACATGGTCATTATATTCGTTGGCTATCGTTAGCTAACTTGGCTATATCATCATCATCATCAGCTCATTAAACGTCCCCACCGAGGGACACGAGCCTACCCGTATAGGTGATTACCTTAGTCATCCACGCGGGCCCAGTGCGGATATAAACTTGGCTATATACTTCCACAATAAATAACCATACAGTCACATTTTCGAACATAAGGTATCACAGACAGTGCCCTGTGCAGAGTGTGCATAGAGGGGGGGAACGTTGCTCCTTAGTTGCACAGGCGTAGTTCACATCCGCTTCTGGAGGGAGCTGGGCTGGTTGGAGTGACCAACAGGTCGATAAGGCTCACGTACTACGTACGTGCGTAATGGTCCTTTAAGAACTAAGTGCGGCAGTGGCGGCAGACTAAGTGCCACTCATAAATGATAACTTTTTATTTTAATTTCAGTTATCATTTTCTAGAGAAAAATATATTTTTTTCGGAATCGGGGGACGAGACCACGTTCCAAGTTTTTTTAATGACATTCACACAGCACTGTCTAGCCCCAAGTTAAGCTTGAAGCCTGTAGTATGCTACTGAACAACGGATAACCGCTCAAACGTAGCACGCGCGTAGGCAATATAATCATAAATTGTGTTTTGTGGGTTTCCACCCGTGCTACGTACGATCGCATAACATACATGTGGATGCTATGCGGTATACATTGTTTTTTTTTTTGGAAATATAAACGTATTATACATAGGAAACCCCTAGATCAAAATAAACAGATATGTTTCATCAAATGTTTGTACTACCTGGGGATGGAACCCGGAACCCTTGGTGTAGTAGCCGATGTCTCGACCATTAAACCACTTGGGTCGTCGAAATGCAATCCAAGTACTCGGAAGCCCCGGAGACCAACCCCAGTAACATAAAACATAGAACCATACAGTCACTCACATGTGGAATTAACATACTAACACAATAAGTCAGTAGAAATAAAGAAAGATAATAAAAAACTATATTGATGCTCTATTACTCTACTCGATTTCGTACTTATTATGTTCCGTCTTCTTCTTTTTAATCTAAAAAGCTCATTGAACGTCCCTACCGAGGGCACGAGCTACCCGAAAAGGTGTCCCTTAGTAGTCCAGGCGGGCAAGGTAGTGCGGATTGGCCGACTTCACGCATAACCTCTGAATCTCTTAGTAGGCGTGCGCAGGTTTTCTCACGATGTTTTCCTTCACCGTTATAGCGTCGGATAAGCTTTCATATAATTTAGAAAATTCGAAAAGACATTGGTACGTGGTGAAATTTGTACCTGTGCCCTTCAGATCGGAAGGCAATAGTCATACCATACCAATGAGCCCTCGACGTACATTTCATACAAATTATGCACTAAGTATCTACGCAGTGGGGTGTCTGAACACACCGTGTAGTTATTGAATAAGTGACTAAGTATCTTTACGTCACAACTTTGCAACAGTATGTCACCTCAGGATCATCTCACTGGTATATTCTATGCATCAGTTCACTTGACCATCACCAGATGGCTACCTGCTTGTTGATGAACTTTAAAACATTTTGTTATAATAGTATTGTAATACGACAGATAGGTATTTATTAATTGTAGAAGTTATACACTGAACAACTACTGCAAAGTCTGGGTAAATCTCATTTAAAACTTTCATATAAACTCAAAAAAATCTACATACATTTTCGATACTAACATTAATTAAAAAGTAACGCAGACGATAGTACAAAATAACTATTTAAATAAGATCAGCTGGCTTGAAACTCTTTTACATGTAAATGCATAAAGTCCAACGCAACATCAAACGTATGAATAATTAAGTTTTATTGTAGCTGTATTTGAAATCAAAGTTAGAATTGGCCCATATAAAATCTCGTTAATTTTACATGAGTTGCCGTGGAGCATTTTAGAGGGCAAAAACTTCCGGTATTTTATGACAGATATTAATGTCCTGCTTAATACATTAGATGTAGGTCGGTGTATTTATTGAATTACAGACTTCAATAATAATCTACTAAAAAATCAGTGAGATGTGTTTCATGTCATAAAGGGAAAAAATAAAAACAATTAATTATGGCAAATATTACCCAAAAAAGGCGCGAAGTCAATTATGCTGTAGTTCAATTTTATTAATTATTATAATTAAAAAGTATCCATAGACATTTTTTGCGGCACCATCTTGCCTTAATCTATTTTATAAGAATTTGTAAAAACTAGACACATCAGTTCAAATTATTTATAACTAGCGACCCGCCCACGCTTCGCACGGGTGCAACGGTGATATTCGTAATAAGCACGCTCCCGCCTCCCCAGTCGACCGATCCACCGCAAACTCTACGTACCGCAACTTTTAAATATTATTAATTAATATAATAATAATATTATTATGTTAGAAAATCTTAGTATCTCGACTGTATGTCGATATTAAAGAAACAGGTACGGGCTTACGGCCAAGTATCCTGATCCTTGTAATTATGTGAGTAGGTTTGAGTTAGTTATATTATTTGTGTTTATATTATAATTATTATCTATGTTGTGTGGTGCGGTTTTGTATCTGATTTATTTATTTATTTATTATTAGTAATTACATTGTAAACCTACAGCAAACTTAAGCCTAGTGTGTGTGGTACATATAACCCTACCCGTCCTAATGTATCGGGATTATTAATCTTATTACGGAATATTAAGCAGTAAAATAAGACTAAATGTATTTTACGCCGAAATTGCAGAGCGTGTAAACTGACCATACTAGTTACAAATAAAGAAGGGTATAGAAATAGATAAAATCCGTATATTTTCTTATAGAGAAAGCGCGCGAATTTTTTGTTTATTTTTTCAATGAGAAGAGAGTATCTTGTATTATTCGGATCCCAGATGATTGAACCATATTCCAACTTGCTTCTAACAAATGCGTTATACAACATGGTGGCCACGGCGGGATTCTGGAATTGTGATGCAGTACCCATAATAAAACCTAGAATTTTATTAGCTTGTTTGCATATGGATTCAACATGACTTATAAAGTCAAGTTCAGTATCAAGTTTGATACCAAGGTCTCGAACTTCATTAACATTACTCAGAGGGACATTGCAATCGTGTAGGTGGATTCAAGTGGTGCTCGCCAACGGGAAAATGAAATTTTAGAACACTTTCCACAGTTGAAAAACAATTTATTGTCTTCTGACCATTTGACTACCGCATCAATGTCCTTTTGCATTAATTTACAATCATTAAAATCTGATGACTAAGGGAACACTGAGATGGATTCTGATTCGTTAATTCAGCATTTGCGTCTTGATTGTTTTGGAGAGTGAGACTGGATGGGTAAGAAAACGGCGAACTATGGAGCATGTGTCTATAACTATTGATTTTTGTAGGGGTATGTAGGTGTTTTCGTGTAGTTTCAGTAGTTTCAGAGCTGTGATTAGAGTTTTTGGCACCACGCCAGTGTATGAAATGATGATAGGTATAATTCTTACATTTTGTTGGTGCCACATTTGTTTTATTTCACCTGCTAAAGGAATGTATTTTTTGATCTTTTCAGTGTGTTTTTGTTTTAAATTGTGGGTGTTTGGTACGGTGATATTTATGAGGTAGGTGGTTTTAGTGTCTTTTAAGGTAAGTGTGATGTCTGGTCTATTGCTGAGTATGGTGCGGTCAGTTATGATATCTCGGTCCCAGTAGAGTTTGGTTGTACTATTTTCTAGAACATTCTTTGGTTTGTATTTGTGTGTGTATATGGGGTGTATGAATCTAGTAATTTGTATTTGTGTGCTATGAGTTGGTGAATGTGTTTGGCTACGTTGTCGTGCCGGTGTGTATATTCTGTGTTGGCTAGTACGTTGCATCCTCCGGTTATATTATTATTTAATTTATTTATTATAATATCTTCGAAAATATTCATTTAAATCATATGCTGTAAAGGGCCATATGTATCTATATTAAATCAACAATGTGTTCAAGGTATTTATTTGGATAAGGATTACTGCAGTATTGGTGAAAATCGCTTCGGAAATTTGCCATTATTTGGTACAAAACTTAGTAGGTACATCATTTTGATAAATCTCCTATGTTTGCAAAGTAAGCGACAAAATTAAATGATTTATGACGTCGCATTAGAAACCTCAAAGATAAAATTCAGTAATGAACTTCTTTTGAATGGATATTATTATACATACCTATAAACTTTCGTCTTGAATCACTCAATCGATTAAAAAAACCGCATCAAAATAAGTTGCGTAGTTTTAATTTAAGCGCACATAGGGACAAAAAAGTGACTTTATACTACGAGTATGTAGTGATATTGCAAAGTTGCAACACAGTTCTGCCGATTGCGGTAAATATTACACGCCCCTTCAGGGAGTGTGAAAGTTTATTCAATAAGGTTACCGAAAGCTTTAGTGTTAATATTTTTGACATATAGATTAACTGTCACGTCGATCGAAACTAACACGGCTCTGGTAATACAAACTTCGCTCCATGTGGCTTCAACCTGTCAATATAGACATTGCCATATGAAAAATTCAAGTTAGAATATAAAGAAATTCGCTGCAATATTCGGGGCGGGTAGGATATTGCTTTCAATGAAACGCAAACTTTTAGTATACACACAATAGCATTGAAGTTGTTTAAAATTATTTTTTTAACTTTAACCGACTGTGACAGAAGGGTTATGTTTTTAATTTGATGATCCTAGAGGTCATGTATAATCGAAAATAGTAATAAAATCTACTCTACCTTTTGCTTAGTGTTTAATAACCTTTATATAACCCTATATAACATACAAAAGAGCTTGACTCATGTATTTATGATACACTATAAAATACATAGGTTAAGTTTTGTTTAAGCTTCACAAAACTACTGCCAACAGCTTGCCATGTTGTGAAGAATACAATCATCAGCACCAATATCTTTCATAAAACCTAACGTAAAATTGTTGCTATCCACGTGCGACTAACATGAATTCTGTTTCAAAATTATTCTTATAAGTTAATACGGTGTGTACAAACTTACAATTTTTTTAAAGAATATTATAATAAATAATACATATAAAAGGACGATGACGTTCCTTATCAACTAGACACAAAGCAAGGCGTTGTTACAGCGACTACACAAGTCAAGACATCGTATTCAAGCATGTGCTACAACGACCTAACAGAACCGCGCCGCAACGCTCGTATTCTATTTTTTCTTTGTGTAATAGCTAACAAAATGTTCAAAACAAACGCCCAGTATATTATATTCATACCGTAATTATTGACACAAGACGCCTGGAAGTATGTAAATATAATTTATTCCCCCTCGCACAAAAGTTTCACTTTCGTGCAAGTTTAAAAGCCGTACGCGAAATCGTTACAGATTCGCACCCGGCATTTGTAATTATAACAATTAACTCTCGCATTAATTCGTGGAAATAACCGAGTGACGTCATATACAATGTCCAATTTGAAATTCTAATCTCAGGCGCTGCTTATTAATTAACATTGATTATTAAAGACAAGTCTTACAATTTGCAGTGAAAAATCTACATAGCGATTTGGCTTAGTAAGTTTCGGTTGTCGGTTAATTGGAGTTTTGTTGGAAAGGCAATTTGTTAGCGCCAGTAATAAAAGGAAATCTATTAAATCAATGAATTTTATTATAAAAAACAACCAGCCGATTCCAGCTGCTGGTTCAATAAAGAGTTCATAATAGTATTTATACTTAATCAATTCAAGTCACTGTGGTCTGATCTATTTAGGATTTGTCTTAAGATATCCTTTTATTATTTCCTTTCCGGATACATTAATTAAGAATATCCGAAATTTAGTATATGCATATTATTCCTGTTATTGTATTTTAATGTTCCGTAGCTAAATGGAAAAAAACGGAACCCTTATAGATTCGTCAAGTCTGTCTGTCTGTCCGTATGTCACACCCTTTTTCTCTGAAACTATAAACACTACACTATTCAAACTTTGTAAGTATATTCTGTGAACCGCTATTAGGTTTTGACAAGAAACTTGAAAAAATATAATATATTTGGGTTCCCTATACATTGAAACGAAACTCAAAAAATTTTTTCATTGTACCCCCTCCGGGTATCAATGTGTAGAATTTCAAAAATGATAATGAGGTTCTTATATTTTTTTTATAAATTGAATAGTTCGCACGAGAGATACTTCCAAAGTTGAAAAAATTGTGTCCCCCCTCCTCTAATTTCTAAACTATGGGTTGATAAAATCAAAAACAGTATATAGGTAGTTACATACATATGCTTCAATGTTTAGTTTATATCATTGCATGCTATTGGTTTCGACACACGGCTGACGCCTCGTTAATATTTATGCGACCCTAAAAGCACAGGAAGGTATTAAAATTAAAATTTTATATCTTTATGTTTTACAAACAGCTACTCTCCAGTTGTTTTGACTCAATGCAGATTTTTATTCGGAGCACCCCTGCTGTGCGATGATTATAATAAATTTTCATCTTAAACGAATTTGTAAATCAATGGGAAAGCGAATTTTGTTTATATTAATATGTTACTTATACACGTCATTCATGTTATGTAAGTATTTATGGCGTGGAACGTAATTATATTGAAAACTTGGGAAAAAACATATTGAAGATCCCTGCTTTGTCTTAAGACTCAGTCTTCCAAGAAACAAAAATCTTTATAAGTAAAATGAATGCATTTTCAATTAATGATTCATTTTGACGACTATCTCGTCAACCAAATCGTTCAACGTTCTACTACAGCAAATTCTGGTTTAATTTGGCACTATAACATTTGTGTATGCATACGATTCTTTACGTTTGTCTTTGTATTGGCCTGGGTGATTCTTTGTTTAATAAGTATTTATTACGAAAAAAACTTTATATTTATCTGTTTAGTAACTAATCATTATATAAGCTTCTTGCCCAATTTTGGGCTACGAGTTGATACACTGTTTGAGTGTCAGTGGATATGTTTTTCAATGAAAATCAAATATTCCATACTTTACATAGTACCTACACCAATTTCTATGTAGCATTTTCACTTTAAGCAAAAAATTATAACATTTCATTATTCACGATCTGTTGAGAATTGAGTGATCGTTCTAAATTCACGGAATTTGAACTGAGCGGGGTGCAAAGCAATGGAATTCCGTGGATCCCAAATGGCGCCATTTCTCTCTGCGGAGCGATTATAATAAATATTTAACCCGGTAATGTAATATTTTGATGAGTACGTACACATTTTGTCAAAGTATTTTTTATTAAATTAATTTTCATAAACCACAATATCCACGTTTACACGTAACGCTCTATCCGTATTGGCCGCGTGGTATGGCCCAATCTCCCCATAGCTATGCTGTTCGGAAGGCCTGCGTACTGCAGCGGACATTATAGGCTGATGATTATGAAACCTTTCCTATCAACAGATCTTTGAGATCTCAGAAGACTAAAAACCATCTTTCTTTAAAAGGGTACTAGAAGTACTATTGACGAATATTTATGTCATTAAAGACCATGGTCTTAAATTGCTCAGCTATTTCAGTATTTATAAAATATGTGTAGATTGAAATCATTGTTTGAAAAAGGCTGTACAGTTTCTCAATAATTCTCGCTTTGCAACGTAACATTAAATATGCAGCATTAAAATATTCCATATTATAGGTAAAATAGTGATATCTAGTGACAGGTGACATGAGGGATCACGCGGTTGCGCACGCGGCTCGAACCCGCGCCTTATCGCAGATGATTGATCGCCAGTAATGGCGCGGACGGGATTCATTCATTAATCATCCGGGAACACGGCAACTGTATACTGTTTAATGTGTTTAGCGGTTTTGAAGCTTACCGCGACTATACGAGTGCTTAAGGCAGGTTAATAATATTAATAAGTTTTCTCATTTTACAACAAACTTAAAAATAAATACTAAAGATACCGATTACAAACCGTAAACTAAAAAGAACTGTCAGCTGTTGGTCTCCTTCAATGCTCCTCTGTCATGATTAGGCGTATGACTTATCATTTCTTTCTTCCTTTTCTTTCTTTCTTTCTATTATGTTTTTTTACTATCCAGCCGTGCTACGCACGACCGCTTATAACGTCAAAAAGCAAAAATATTTTTTTACTTAAATATAAATGGTAATATAAATAATTTTTATTGTTTTAAATTCAGTGCGAAGTGCCAAACAAACACTTTAGCTTTATAATATTACTATAAGCCCCTTTTTTGAAGTTGGTTAAAAATAATAACAGACGAAAATGTAACACAAGCTGTTTGTGTGCAATGTTTTGCCGCGGACACTTTTTGTGTGTGATTATGCATATAAGTTGAAATATTGGAGTGGGATGATCTTAAGAAATCCATCATCAGCTCATTATACGTCCCCACCAAAGAGCACGAGCCTGCGCATATAGGCTATTTAGGCCTTAGTTATCCACACGGGCCTAGTGCGGATAGGGCGATATCACGCATAACCTTTGAATCTCTTCGTAGGCGTGAGCAGGTGTCCTGACGATGTTTTCATTTACCATAAGAGCGTCAGATACCGTACATGTATTTTCGGAAATTCGAAAACATTGGTACGTAGCGGGATTTGAACCTGCGCCTTCCCGGGCGGAAGGCAACAGTCCACACTATTGAGCCACCTACGCTCTATAGCCACTTTCGCTCTATCTGAATAAATGAATGTATTAAATTGACAATAATAAATGATCTAGGCAAAATTAAGTTTACATTATTTTAATTAAATTTATTCAATGGTACAGTGTCGGTGATTATTTATTTATATTGTCTGATGAATGAAAACGAAAAAAGTTCACATCTTACCGAAAACTGTATTCAGCAAGGTTACAATACGTAATCGGCCCGCCCCTCGCCCCTGCGAGAGGTCGGGTCGGTATTTCTTATATCAAAAGTCGTTTACTAATGGTATCACCATTAACATCTGACATGGGCTTTTTAATGGAAAATATGTTCGCTACAAAGGTTGATTGTGCGTACCAAGCCATGCCACGGACAATGTTGCTCATTCATCGGAATCTACTTAACTTTTTAATGATTTTTAAATGTCATGGTGATATTTTGGAAGCTTTTTTGGGGAGTACCTATGCGTGTGATGATTTTTAAAATTAGGTTATTACGGAAGGAATATCAATCTTTAATCAACTTTATCTTTACAGTCTTAGTTTAATACTTATATTATATATCAAAATAATTAAAAAAATAAAACATCCATTGAATTTAAAAATGCAATAAAAAGTTAGTAAAGATGTATAACATATAAGCAGTACCTATTAATTAATATATTTTACTAGGTGGTAGACTCCCTTTTGTGTCGTCTTGGTAGGTACCGTAAAATAAGGGTGCTTTTGTGTTTCGGGATGAGGGCTCTGTAGCTAGTGAAATTATCGGGTATAAGAGACCATCCGGTGACAGGCGTAGTGTGACATTGATGGAGAATAATCACTGTCTATCAGTTGTTTATCTCCTTCAATGCCGCTCAGTCATGGTCAGGTGTATCACTTACCATCATCAGCGTCCTGACCGTCCTGTTCTATCGTAACGTAAAAGAATACATAATCAGTTCATTTAAATGTCCCCACTAAGGGGCACAATCTTACCGTATGGGGTGTATAGGCGTTTTGAAAATTCGTAAAGACATTAGTACATGGTGGGATTTGAACCTGCACCCTCCAGATCGGAAGGTAACAGTCCACACCAATGAACCACCGAAGCTCTATCAGTCGACACAACAATCATCTATGATAGCAAGCGAAGAAATTTATCTCATATGCTGATTCTGTCGAATGACTTTTGTCGACCCATCCGACGATCTACCACTGCAATACTGCTTAACTTTGATTATGCATTGCATACCGAATGCACTAGCCGCTATGCCGCCCAGCTTTGCCTTACAAAAACTAGAAATATTGGTATATTTTGTATTAAGAAAAAACAATCCGTAAGAGAGCTAAATTTACCGACATAGCCCGCCAGATCAGCAAGTTGAAGTGGCAGTGGGCTGGTCACGTATGTCGCAGAACCGGTGGCCGTTGGAGCAGACGAGTTCTGGAGTGGAGACCGCGTCTTGGCAAGCGTAGCGTAGGACGCCCTCCGGCCCGATGGAGCGATGACCTGCGAAAGGTCGTTGGTGGAAGCTGGATGAGAAAACGGAGGACCCGGATGTCTGACGCAAAATGGGGGATACCTATGTCCAGCAGTGGACTGCAATAGGTTGATAAGAGAGATGTCTCATTGAGTTTTCTTCGTGATTGTGCATCTAGTTTATTATTGGTCTTAGCTAACAGTCTAAATTCATGCTACCCAAAGCCATGCTGTGAAAAACGCCTGTCTTTGCAGTGGTGCTGGTAAACATTAATGATAAATAGAGAGATTTCGGTAATCTACGTCATATCCCAAAGTAAGTCGACAATGCTTAAAAACGAAAGTTGTCCTAAAGTCAATGATTCTGCAATGCTTAAAAACGAAAGTCTTTGAGCAATGTGTCCTACCCATGCTAACACACGCAGCTGAGACATGGACACTAACAGCAGGACTGGTTCACAAGTTTAAAGTCCCTCAACACGGTGCGAGCTATTCTCGGGATCCCTTAGGGACAAGATCAGAAATAACTTTATTTAATCCGTAAGAGAACTAAAGTTACGAAAGGCAATTTGAAGTGGCAATAGGATGGTTACGTATGTCGCACAATCGTTGGCCGTTGGAACAGATGTAGGATGCCTTCCGGCCCGATGGACCGACGACTTGCGAATGGTCGCTGGTGGAAGCTGGATGAGAAAAGCGGAGGACCGGCATATCTGGTGCAAAATAGGGAAGACCTATATCCAGCAGTGGACGAATAGGTTGAAGAGAGAGAGATAGATTTCACTAGCAGCTTTTAATTAACTGTAAACGATTCCTGTTCCTTTAGTCTCTTTATTAATCTTATCTGAAATGGGTTTAAATATAGCATCAAGTATGTAATTACGAAGCTACTATTAGCCACGGTTGACAAAGCAGGGTTTAGCGTCACAGCTTGTTTCAATCTACGTTGGACACGCGATATTAACATAATGTGTTTATGCTGATGGTACTTGAAGCTATTTTGGATGGAGAAGGTTATTGAAGATACACATACAAGTAGCCTGCATTCTCTATTCATCACAATTAGTTGTATGACCAAAATATGTAAATACGATATTATTTGTGAGAGAACTTATGTTATTATTTTATCAAGTTGAAGTGGCTGTAGGCAAGTCACGGATATTGCAGGACCGACGGTCGTGAGAGCAGACGCTTAAAAAGGAGTAGTGTAGGACGTCCTTTGGCGCAGTGGACTTACGAGTTGTCAAATGCTACTTCTGGTGGCTGACAGTTGATGTGCTAAGGTAGCAAATTCTTGTCTAAGTTAAACTTTATGTAAAACTGCTCTCTACGGAAATGCTAATATAATCCAGTCCTTAGGCATAAAATATATCTTCTTTTATATTGCGCTTCTTTCTAGTGGTCCCAGTATTCGACAGTCACTCTCTTATTTTAACGTGTCACAGTCCATTGAACGTAATTAATCCCCACTTTGCAAACATCTGCTTTATCCATGGGACCATTTTAAAGACAAAGTCTAAATCTTTTTATTTGCGGAAACTCAATTCTTACATATACAAATGTTACCTGTAGGTACCTACTTTGCTCCGATAGACTAAATCCTTAACTATTCGAGTATTAATATAATTGAGATCAATTAGCTCAGAAAGGATATTTTGCCTTAATATTAGGTTATAATAATATTTTAAATTAAAATTCCGAATCGAGCCACCAGTGACATGTCGCAAGTTGTCGGACCATCGGGCCGGAGGCGTCCAACGCTACGCTTGCCAAGACGCAGTCTTCAATACAGAACTCTTCTGGTTCAACGATCATTAGTTCTGCGATAAACCCTACCCACTATCACAAGTAACTTCTAGGTATTTCAAAATATTATCCACCATAATGAGATTTTAATATAACTTAATTTGTGTATTTCTTTACAAAGTTAACCCTTACTTGGGACACTGGTGACGTCTTTCCACTCGGTAGAATGTGTGCAAGAGGAGCCGTCAGATATATTAAAAAAGCTGCCAGATGGTAACGTAAGTGGTGTCTTTATTACAAATACTAGCATTGCTACAGTGAGACATGTGTATGATAAAAATTTGTCACAAAAGTCGGTAGCTGTTACTTCGCTGCTTGTCTTATTTTTCAATTTGATACATATAGAGTGAAAATTATCCTATACGATTGAAACTAGTTACATTACATAATCAAGGACACTTTAGTAGAATAAATGGTTTCATTCTTCAGCAGATTTTTTTAAGATAGGTATTCTATTGGAACTTGATCCAAAAATAAATATATCTGTTTCAGTTCCCCGAGTATATGTGTTTAGAATACAAAAGCGGGTCCAATACGGAGTCGTGGTGTTACCAACTACCATCCTAAGATACTTAACTTTAAGTACCATCCGATTTGCCCATACCACTAATTCCATAGCCACTTTAAAAAACATACTTACTCCCTTTCCTAACCAAACTAGGAATAATCGCACGAAGTGTCTTTTCTCTATACTGTTGCCCCGCGGGATATGAACCCATGACCCTATCACGAAGTTATCGTAAAACAACTCAGTAACCCCTATACCACGGAGGCAGTCAAAAGTAAGTTGAGTAAACACAACGAAAAGTATGATTTCTTTCCTAAAGTGGCACCCGGATAAAGAGAGGGAAATTACGCCACTTATCTGTTCGGATTAGTCGTTATCTACCATCGTTTGAAAGTCCAAAACAGCCCTCGGTCTTTGTCGCTCTGACAGCTCCCAAAGCGATGACAATGGAAGCGTAACATATTATTAGTAAACACGCAATTTGGCACCGCGACAGAAGAGTAGCGGTCATAGGAAGTAAGCTTTAGCAATTTTGTTTCTTTTTATTGGATTTTTAATATCCATAAAAAGTCCAACAATAACAAAGATTTACCTTACAAATAACGCTCCTTCCATTGCTTTATTAATAAATTGAAATGCCTTACAAAAAAAGGTATGTTAAGTAAAAACTTACTTAAAACCTACAAGTAAGCCTAGAAATATTTATAAAAGAGGTAAGATCAGCATACTAAAGTCGGTCAGGCCTGCCTCCACAAGGTTTGTTGAGATTTTTTTTTCTTATGTCATAAGAGTACAGGACGGTCTGGACGCTCATCTGATGGTAAGTGATACGCCAGACCATAACAGAGCGGCATTAAAGGAGACCAACAACTGACAGACAGTTATTATCCTCTATCAATGCCGCACTGCCCGTCACCAAACAACAGTTGTTAGGTCTCTTATACCCGGTAATTTCACTAGCTACAGTGCCCTCATCCCGAAACACAAAAGTGCATGACACTCCTGTTTCTCGGGAAGATATCTGGCACTGCGGTGCTACCTACCTACACGACTCAGTATCGAGTCTACCACCTAAAAGCTGGAGAAAATATGTGTTGGCTCCACGGTAAGTGTCAGTTACAGGATCCTCGACATCCTACGGCAACATCACTGGTCTTTGGCCTAAATAATTATCTTTTATGACTAATAATGTAATAATGAGAGATATAATATATTAAGTAACCTAAAAGTTTTGCAAGTTCCGCAGTATTTAAGACTTCAGAATGCTAAAAAAGCTTAAACAATTGTTCTATATTTTGAAGAGAAAGAAGAATAACAATTTTATATTTCGCAACAAACCGCTTCGCTCATGACCACGATGCTACTACAAACGACAACATTATTCAAGGACGAAACTTCGCTTTTTCAAGCTTTCGTAGTTTGAGGAATACTTTTGTTGCAAAGATTTTTGGTTATCCATATTTCCAAAAGCACACCATAAAAACAGTATTATTTTATTTAGACAAAAAATTATCAAGTCTTAGCTGATTGTATGAGGTTAACTGTTTCATAAGTTTGTAACAGTTCAAGCAATTTTATTCCAGTATTTGTAAAGAAGGATTCCTTTAAAAAAATACGGGGACTAAGAGAGCTAATATCTGATCTGTTGTCTCAGATGACGGGCGTTGTGCAGTATTATGGAGAATATTAACTGTTTATCAGTTGTTGGTCTCAATCAATGCCAATTATGGTCAGGCGTATTATTTACTATCAGGTGAGCGATCTGACCTTCTGCACTGGACTTTGTTACATAAAAATTGTACAAGGAGGACTGAAATATTTGGCTCAAAATAGGAAATACCTATTTCCAGTAACGGACTAATTGAAAAGAGGGTGGGAGAGATGTTGAATTACACCTAACCTTATTCAAATGTTCAGAACCTTTTATGACTTATTCACTTGGACCTATATCAACTGAAAACTTTTCGTCTCGGCGCAATGTTTCCGTGACAATCAACTATATAAATCAGCATTAAAGAATACACTTATATTAAATTTTGCTTTGTACCTTTTATTAAATAACATCATCATCAGCTCATTAAACGTCTTTACCAAGGGGCACGAGCCTACCCGTAACGGGTGTTTAGGCCTTAATTATCCGTGCGGGTTGGACGACTTCACGCCTCACGATGTTTTCTTTCACGGTAAGAGCGTCAGATTATGTACATATAATTTCAAAAAATTCGAAATACATTGGTATGTGTTGGGATTTGAACCTCAGCCCTCTTGGTAGGAGAGCAACAATCCACACCATAGAGCCGCCGACGCTCTAAAAAATTTAATTACATATCTACTCACTATAAGATTACTTATTTGAAAGTATTTCAACACAACTTGGTGGTAGACTCGATACTAAGTCGTCTAGGTAGGTACCACCGCAGTGCCAGATATCGCCGCGTGAAAGAGGCGTGTTATGCACTTCTCTTTCGGATAAAGGCACTGTAGCTAGTGAAATTACCGGGTATTAGAGTCCTAACATCTGTTGTCTCCGATGACGGCCAGAGTGCGGCATTGATCGAGTGTAATAACTGTCTATTTCCTTTAATGCCGCTTTGTCATGGTTACGCGTATCACCATCACGTGAGCTTCTCAAACCGTACACTTATAGTTTTCAGAAACTTAAATAAATAATTATTAAATTTCAGAATTTAGGTTGCCTTCCATTACGATAAAAAAGACTAAAAGTGACAAAACCGATAAACATAGAACTGTCAAGTTAATTCGGTGACCAGTTTCACTAACAGAAATTTAGTTTTAATTTTGTTCGAGTTTTCATCAAAAGTTTTTGCCTTTGTATAATTCTAAAACTTGATAAAATCTATTTACGATAGACAGACAGCTCAAAATATTGAAATGTAGTAATAATTCTAGAAAATATCGTTCGTAGTCAATACCGTAGGAAAACTTTAAACCAATCTAATATAAATATATTCACTAAATTTACTTGAGGTTTCGTAGCAGTGTAAATGTTTCAAAAATAACAAAGTTCAATAAGTCAGTTGTTTAATATTTAATTAATTTAATTTATACATACGTAGTCATAGTAGGTACTTACATGGCATTAGAAAATAATACATTTATATTATTTATAAATTATTGAACTAAACTCAGTTTTATTCTATTCATATTTACATATAGAAATAGTAATAGTAAACTTTACATTTTTTATCAAGATAGTATATGACAAACGATACTTATAAATTAAAAATAAACTAATTGATTTGATAGCAGACGCAACAGTATATTAAACAAATACATATATAACATAAAATGCTTCAAGGCTCTTTAATACATTAGCGAAAATATTAGTGTATAGTAACCTACAACAAAATTTATGAATGAATATATTTAAAAATCATAAGGAATTATACGCGTAGTTTAATTCTAAAACTAGGTGTTCATTAATTCGAAGTATTAAAATGCAAGAATTAATATAAAGGCATTGAAGCTAACAGTCGATGGGCCCCAAACTTGCTCAATCTCAATCGATTTTACAACGATAGAAACACGGACCTAAATTTAAGCTCTTTTAATGTGAACTGGCAATAAAATATGTAGAATGCACATCATTATGAGCAATTAATTATAGCTTGCAAACTGCAAGCCAGTGTTGCCACCTTAGCCCTTTTGTAGCTAGATCTAGCACTTTTTAATATAGGTGAACTCCTTTTTTAACGATTTAGCCCGAAAAGAGTAATCTAGCTCTTTTTCACTGGCTTGAAAATCTTAGCAAATATGAAGTTTTCGGTAACAAGTCCTTTTTTAGGTGTGTCATCGGTCACGAAGACCTTTTTTAGACGAGCTAAAAAGACAGCATTTTTTGTCAGAAAATCTTTTTACGCTCAATCTTGCCCTTTTTGACTTTCCAAAAAGCTATTTTTCTTAAACTCAGGTGGCAACACTGCTGCAAGTTACTCAATAGATATAATAACACCCAGACACTATTTCGTGACTATAAAGATGCCACTTCATTGTTCATGATTTATATCGAGTGATATTAAAAACGCGGTCAATTTTAAACTGATGTCTTTGGTATGTTAAGTAGGTAGGTAGTATGGGCTAATATTGCCCGAAATACATAGAAAGACATGTTGAGTTCTTTTACATATTTTTTTATAAGTTGGATTTTATTGCCAGGTGAATTTGTACTTTATTTGAAAAACTTCAGGTTTTATTTCACAATGTATTATCATTGTATATCATAGTTTATTCTGCCTTTACACAGCTTCTTCATTGTATTTCGGGTTTTAAGATATTGTACAAAAATTCCATGGTTACAAATTATTAATATCCACACACAACCACATTATTAACTATGGAAAGAAACTACATCAAAGAAAGTTTTAGTATCTCGATAAAAACATCAAATTGTCAAATTATTTTTTTTCCAAGCGTAGTTTCCCCACACGGTGTCTGCAATGTTCACCTACAAATTCATTTGTACCAGTCAATTGTATTTTGTGTTAAAATAGTTCAGGCTTTTTCAAATTTTGCTTTGACTTCTTAGCTTGAAATTACATTTTTATTCATTTTCTGTATACCTTTGCCACTGATTACAATTTTTATGTATTAAAGTTTCATAATAAAAAATAAATAATTATGAACATTCTTCATTAAATTAAAAACAAACATTAGTTTGGATATATACATAATTATAAAATAAAAAATACATTGGCAACGAAATCCTATAATTTAATAAAATAAAAAAAATAAAAAGAATTTAATCTTTGCCATAAAAATTACATGTTCACTATTTTTTTAAAACAAATATTCGAACAAATACATGTTGTTAGTAGTACAATTGACTGATACAATTGTGCTTAACAATAATATTTACTATGTCAAAAGTGCATTAATAACAATATTTACAAACACTGACATTCAATTGTTCTAAAATTACTAAATCTTTAGTGTAGGTAAATATGTATTTACAATATTTTTATTAGGTCGGTTCTAAAATAAAGTTATTTTACTCTTTACCAAAATAATTATTACACTAAAAATGAACATAAATTTGATAATTATCTAAAAACCCTGTACATATTAATTATTTATTTGAAACGATTCACAGAAACAAATGCTTCTGATTTATTTCATTTGAAAGGATATAAAGCGGAAAAAAAAGCTTTTGATTGATTTAATTTGCTCACTAAGTTATTTTATATAGGTACATATACATTTTAAGGCATCTATAAGTTTTCAAAATCTAACATCAAAATCAAGGTTACTTAATGCGTTATGAAGAGTACCAAGTTAGGGATTTTCTTACGCTATAAGTTACGAAATCATAACATCTAGGTGTTGGGACACGTAAATGTCTTTGGGAAAAGCCTTTTTTCAGCATAATAATTAATCATGACACAAAAAAGTCGTAGAGAGCTAAAGACTGTTTCCTCAAAATAAAAAAAAAAAAAAATCTGTAACCGAAACATAAAATAATATTGCATTAAAACAGTTCCACGTATGCAGCAAGTGCATTTGACCTCGATTGCAGTCAACCCCGGACAACGGAAACGTGATACTGCGAATAGATATCACGACTCGGCTAGCGTCCAGCTCCAGTCAGGAATTTCCACCTTGTTGGCGATAGAATTAGGACAGCTCTACCGCCACCACTGACCCACAGTCTCTTGTATCATCCAATTTTCCTCATCATTTCCAAAATTTTAAGGCATATTTTTTTAAATATTGCGAATTCATTTAGATGCAGGTGTAACATTTTTTGTGGATTATATAAAGCACTCTCTAAATTTTATAACCGACCTAAAAATGTACATAGGTTTCTATGAAACATGAAATTATGTAGTAAAAAAGCGATATGCTATTGTGATGTTTAGTTTACGATAGAAATTATGTATCACATACATTCATTTCAAATATGGTAATTTGGTGGATTAAGTGATACTATGACCAGCAACATATATATAATAGACAGTTTTTACATTAAAATATTGTTTATTACGTTACATGGCAGTGCCAATTGTCTAAATATTACTATTTCATTTAAAATATTACTATTGCCGGGTTAGTACCACGAATTTATTAAAATTTACGCAAATGACCCTAATAAATAGCAAATATACAATCTGTAATACATAAACACATTTATAAGAAACGTTCTAAATTAAATTACAAAGTTTATATTACAGATGGTGAAGAAATTTGAGACACTAAAAATTATGGAACTATATCTACTATCACATGGATTAAAATACTTCTGACTTCTATTAGTAATGTCATAGTTACACATTCACGTAACGACATAATACATTTTAATACTATAATTACTAAATTCACAACTGCCTATAATATAAACCATTTTCACTAAATTAAGACATCTCTTTGGTCATTCCGAAACACATCTTCGTATTTTATTACACGTTTCCCACTTAATAGTTTGTTCTATACAATGTGTCTCGAAACACAATTAAATTTACTCGTATTAAAACAATCTGACTAAACCTTTGAGGAATAATAATTTATAAATTAGCAACGACTAGTTATGGAACAGCTCACAAACAGTTGAACAAAGTTGAAAATAAACACAGTTAGACCGTGGTTGATTATCTTTAAAGTCTTAATTACATCACAGTATCTCGGCCTGTAGTATCGACCTCGAGCATTGACAATCATAGAAAACTCTCAGAGGCTCTAGTCTCCTCACGGTCAACAGCCGACACTATTTCGACACCTTCGTCATAGTTGTGCACTTTAGTCGTATTGTTAACACAATAATGCTGATCAGGATCCCCGTACTGGCTGTGGTAGAATTCTTCGCGCATCATATGGTTCAAATTTGAACACCTGAAGAAAAGGATTTCTTGAAACGGCTTTCTGAAATCTCTGTTCAGCGTCGCGTAAATGATGGGATTAAGTAAACTGTTGATGTATCCGAGCCAGAGAAACAATGCGCTAACAGCATCTGGTATGGCACCTTCTTCCAAGAAAGGTCTAATGAGAGCAAGTACGAAGAAGGGAAGCCAGCATGACAAAGCTGACATTATTATGCAAGCGTTGTTGAAGCCTTCCTCTCTTTCGCCAATTGGAAACGCAGCTTCTTTTGATGAGGCGAATGTGACTGATGCAGCAAATCTTTGGCGATATGGCTTTTTGAGCAAAATTTGATAATGAAGACCTAATGCGGTTAGCTGTCAACTTGTTACTACTTTCAGAGGACTGTCGTCGTCTCTCTTTCACTTGGAGCTTGTTATGCTCAGGTGTTTGCCCTACTTGAGACGTGGAACGGTTGATGGTGTGAATGGGCTTGGTTGGGGTTTGGCCAAGCATCGGACACTGTGACTCGTTGGACTTGCGTTGCCCACTAAAGCACCTGCCTATTGCTTTCAGTTTTTTCTACACTTATCTGTAACAAGGAAATTAAATGGTTCAAAGTTTTGTATCTCTTAGTACTAAGCGATGCACGAAATTTTACTATCGTTTGAAGTCTTAGTTATCTTAGTTATTTTTTATGTTTGTAGTGGTAAAAAAGTTAAATAAATATTGCATTTACAAAGTGATTCCATCAAAGGATAAAAATAAAGCTTTATTCAATGTTTTTTCAATAACTTCGAGTAAGTAGAAAACAAGACAAAAGGATGACTAATTATTTGGCAGAGGAGGAGAACATGTCTTGGCTTTTCACTATAGTTAGGAATACTTTGTTTATATTATATAACTCACAGTAGTGTTGGTACTAGCAGTTGAGCCTCTGGCAGCCGCCGTAGCAGGCTGTGTCCCGAGTAGTCTCGCTTCAGCCGCACCCCCATTCTTGACATTAATCTCAAGATAACAGTGAGTCTCCAAATGAGATTGAGCACGTCTCTCATCCTTGACAATCTTTCTAGCAGCACTAAATATCTTGTAGTATACAACCATCACACTGTTAGCGGTATGTAAAAACTACCGAGTGTTGCATAAATTTGATACACCTTATTCTGCGATACGGAACATGATGTCTCAGTCTTTTCATTACCCAGAATCAGAACTGGCGGCAACGATATAAAAGCGGCGCTCATCCATACTATGAACACGCAAAAAAACATTCTCCTCGGTGTTCTTTTTACACCGTACTCCAAAGGTTTCGTGATCGCATAATATCGGTCGACGGAAATCATGCATAGATTTAAAATACTTGCTGCGCAGGACAGCACGTCACTTGATACCCAGAAATCGCAGATCACTGGTCCAAACGGCCACGTGCCCATTATGTCGTAAACCATAGCTATTGGCATCACGATTATAGCTACGCACAGATCACTGACTGCCAATGATACTATCAAATAGTTGCTGGGTCTTCTTAACTTTCTGACTAAACACACAGCAACACAAACTAAAATATTTCCAATTATTGTACCAGATATAACTATTAGGAATACTATTGAAAGAAGAATACTGAATGTCGTTGAATATTTATAGTGCTTTATGTGTATTGGTTTGATTAATGTTGAATTGTCATCAAATAATGTCCAATTTGCTGTATTATTCGAAGGTGCTGTTAAAATTGATATCAACGGTGTCGTCGAGTTCTACCGAGGCAACTGCAGCGTTTATTTGGAGCAACACTAAGATATCAGTATGAGAAGACGCGAGATAAAGCAACAAAGTTGGGCAGTGAACAGTGGGAGTTATGACTTTGAGTCGCCATACGAATCCCTGGTTGGGTGACGATAAATTTTGTTTTACTGACTATGCCATACATTGGTTTTGGTTTATCCCTTATTCCGTTCGTTATTCAATTTGACGATTCCAAAGGAAAAATAACAAATGCCAAGTCAGGTTTGGAATACAACTTCGTCATGTAACTTTTTGATTTTCGAATGGCGTGCTTCATTACAATTGAGAATCAGCTCTAATTGACATATCGGTTGGATTAACTTTCCGATTCCGAGCATAGCCATTGGAATACGTAGTTGAAGTGAAGATAGTCGTTCTTTTGCTTATTGTAAACACAGTTTATTTTTGCTTGATACGAATTTGTAGAACTGTTGTTTATTGCGTTGGAAGGCGGCTCGAGTGGCTCCTAGTTCAATATCCCTTCTGTGGATTGCTTCATTAGTGCCGTTGACTTGGTGAAGAAAATTTCCGACCTGAAATGAAAAGAAAAATGTTAGAAAATGGTTTCAAGCTGTTGCAATTGTTAGTTGAGTAAAGCTAACTTAATTACAAGTGACATAGTTTATATTTTATTTTCTGAAAGTTAGCGAACAAAGTGGCTGTGAATATAATAACAATAAATTAATTGCTTGTATAGCTTCATCAGTGCAATGCCTTTGCAGATTTTAAGAGGTTATGATATAATTCATAATATGCGCTTAATATTATTTGTTCTGCAATCAGAACAGTTATCTTCTCAATGCTGTTTGTAGCACAAGAACTATAGGTGATATATACGGCATAAACGCTTGGAAATACTAATAGCAGGCAATCAGCGAGAGTCGCAAACCTATCTCATAGTTTCCCATAACTCAGGCACAAAATGAATTTAGTATTATCTGGGGTTTGTAGGTATTTCGGGGTGTTCAGTCTTCCTGGGTTTTGTTTCTGGGCTGTGGGTCTTTTTGGGTTTTAGGTCCCAAAAAGACCTACTGACTTGGCTTGAAAATAAACACACGATATCATTGCCTTCAAATATGTGAAATAAAGTAATAAACATGCGAAATAATAGCATTTCAATTTTCCCTTATGAATTTCCTATTCAAACCTATCGCAGTCCACTGCTGGACATAGTCTCCCCCATTTCGCGCCAGATATCCGGTCTCCCGCTTTCCTCATCAGCCTCCACCAGCGACCTTTCGCAAGTCGTCGGTCCATCGGGCCGGAGGGCGTCCTACGCTACGCTTGCCGAGACGCCGGTCTCCACTCCAGAACTCGCTGCTCCAACGGCTATCGGTTCTGCGACATACGTGACAGCCCACTGCCACTCTCAACTTGCTGATCCGGCGGCTATGTCGGTAACTTTAGTTCTCTTACGGATTAAATCATTTCTGATCTTATCCCTAAGAGAGACCCGACATAGCTCGCTCCATTGCGGCGTTGAGGACTTTGAACTTGTGAACCAATCCCGCAGTCAGTGTCCATGTCTCAGCTGCGTATGTAAGTACGGGTAGGACGCATGCTCAAAGATTTTGTCTTTAAGCATTGCGGAATCGTCGACGTGAAGACTGACGTAACTTGCCGAATGCCCCCTTATGAATTTGCGCACATATAATTGAATTATCCCCTCAAGAGAGGTCCTAACTAAATTAACAGGTATCCGCCCTTAGCAGGAGATTTCACCAATCAATTTTGGTGCTTAAAACTAAAGTGGCAAAGCTGAGACTTACGAATATGTCACAATATAGGTGCTGAAGCGTGATTTAAGTAATTTAATTAAGCTGAAATAGCTATTTATTTCAATTATATTGCCAGCGCATTGGTCGTGGAAATTTACACAAAAGAAATTAAGTTGAACATTTTTTTAGGTTACTTTTAGAACTTATGAGGATGGAATAAAGCTTATAATAATATTGCTTGCAGATTCACTGCAGTTAAGACTAATAAAATATTGATGTTAAATAAAATAAGTTTTACCATAATTTCATGTTTACTTTTAATAAAAATTAAGGAGATGAAAATTAATGATGTAAATAGTTTATTGAATTAAAGCATAGGTTAATTTCGCATCGTAAATAATTTCTAGTTCTTATAAGAAAAAATAAATCTCTTATCATAATACATCTTATTCATGTTACACCCAGTACATTAGAATCATAAAATCAACTCTACTCCGCGACTAATCCAGATACATTTACAAAGAGAAAAACCTTATTAGGGATAATATAAAGAAAGCAGAAATATGTTGTCGTATCCTTTAATATTTGAAATATTCTTGCAGAACCAAATTACAACGGAGCCACAAAGCATTGTTCGCATATTTGAATAAACATTATCCATCCATATTGAGGCTCCATTATCTTGCCTTTAATGATTGCTGGCAGCCTCACATTATATAGTAAATATGAGTAAGATATGTGAGTTAGGTTCAATGGCTGAGACTAGCGTTGGTTAAATTTCAATTCGATTTTCGTATGAATCAGTCAACCAGGTTTTAACATCTCACTGATTCCGAAGATTTTAGATAGCGGCATAAAAATGACTTAAGTATTGCAGTTACACTTTAGAAGAATCGTTAGATATATACGAATATGTTTTTGAAATGTCACGAACTAGGCGAATTATATTTTTATTTCAAAATTCAAAATTTTAAATTCTTTATTGAAATTAGGCTTACAAAAAGCACTTATGAACGTCAAAAAATATAATAAAAACAATTAAAATACTTAACTAAAAATATGAATTTTGATGCTTTGAAAAAAAGCGCTTCAGTGGTTTGGCCTGTTGAGAAAGAAGCTCCCAAGAAAACTCAACAGTGTAGCCTTTTTTTAAAAACAATTACTTAATGTAACAATATATCATAAACACTGAACACTGAAATAGCTGAGCAATTTAAGACCAAGGATTTTTATCACATAAATATTCGTCAATAGTGTAGTACCCTTTTTTAGAAAGGTGGTTTTTTATTCTAGCTTTAAACATGTGTAAAGGTAACTCGACAATATTCTGCGGTACCTTACTGAAAAACTTTATACATCTTCCTTTAAAAGATTTACCTACTTTATGTAGTCTCAAGTCCGGAACAGCAAGTTTGTTTCTATTCCTAGTATTAAAATTGTGTGAGTCACAATTTTTTTTAAAGGTATGATAGTATTTACGGACGTAAATTAAATTTTCATAAATATATTGTGATGCTATAGTCATTATATTTATTTCTTTAAAAAGTTCCTTAAGAGAGTCACGGGGTCTAAGGTTGTAGATAAAACGAATAGCTCTTTTTTGTAGTACAAATATTGTATTAATGTCGGCAGCTGAGCCACACAACAGTAGACCATATGACATGACACTATGAAAATAACTGAAATAAACCAATCTTGCTGTTTCTACATCTGTCAAGAGCCTTATCTTCCTAACAGCATAAGCTGCCGAGCTAAGTCTACCAGCCAGTGATTCAATGTGAGGCCCCCATTGTAACTTTGAATCTAAAGTTATACCAAGAAATGCAGTGGAGTTTACAAGTTCCACTTGATCATTTTTCAGAGTTATGTTGGTCTCGACCTGCCTTACATTGGGCATAGTGAATTTTATACATTTAGTTTTTTTTGCATTAAGTAAAAGATTATTAGCAGTAAACCAATGCATTACTTGAGACAGAGCTCTATTTACATCGTCAAAAGTCTCCTTACGTCTGTTAATATTAAAAATCAATGACGTATCATCAGCAAATAGAACTATATCCGAAAGACTTCGACGCAGTCAAAAGCTTTAGACAAATCGCAAAAAAATCCTATTGCATCATGTTTATCCTCCCAGGCATCAAAAATATGCTTAATAAGTGCAATGCCTGAATCAGTAGTATTTTTATTTTTTGTGAAGCCAAACTGTTTTTCATGTAATAGTTTGTTAACGTTAAAATGTGAAAGCAACTGATTGAATATAATTTTCTCAAATATTTTACTTAATGCAGGTAAAATAGATATAGGCCTAAAGTTAGATGTGAGAGATGGATCACTTTTATCACCGGATTTAAATAATGGTATTAATTTACTGTATTTCATTAAATTTGGAAAGAGACCTTTATCTACAAAAGTTTTCAATATCAATGCTAGATGGGGTGCAATACTATCAATAATTACTTTTATGATATGAGTAGAAATACCCCATAGATCTTCTGTATTTTTAATATTTAATTCCTTGAAAGTTTTGGTTATTGTGTCTGGAGTTATGTGCTTAAAGCAAAAAATTTTTTTGCATTCAGAAACACTAGATGTCAAAAGAGAGCCAGCAATGGAAGAGCTTGAATTTAAAGTGCTGGTTGTTTCAATTGGAATGTTGATAAAATAATTTTCAAATACACTAGCTACTTCGTGATCCGCGCTAGCAATATTATCGTTAATTTTAATGGAGAAATTATTATCGCGACTCTTATTCTTACATGTTTCTTTGTTAATAATATTCCAAGTGGCTTTAATTTTATTACCAGAACCTATTATTTTGTTACGAAAATAGATCGACTTGGCTGTGTGACAAACTTTTTGAATAATTTCTAACAAAGGCAATAAATATTGGATCCGAAGATGTAGCTTTCAAGTTATATAAATTAAAAAATATGTTTCTACTTTTATATATGCCTGGTGTCGCCCAATCACAGAATTTGGATTTAAAATTATTGACTTTAATGGATTTTGTTAAGAAGATACAATCATAGGTACTTTTGATAACATTAAATAAGTTTTCATATAAACTGTCTATGATACATTATAATGCAATTGAGATTTTTTTTGGTCAACAAGAACCTTGTATCTATTAACTCGGATCTTATTTACTGGCCTATAAACAATATCTCAATTTTTAGAGACATGACAGTGCTCAAATTGTGCTCACTGTCCACTATGGTCTGATTGTAAGCAATTAATTATTGATTTTTGAAGTATAATATTTTCACAAAAAATGTTATCTAAGGAGGTAGCTGTAGTAGGAGTAGCTCTTGTAGGTTCAGCGAATTGATTGATTAAATTAGAAGACTTAAACAAATTAATAAACTAGACAGAGTTATGCGATGATTCTAAAATATTTATGTTGAAATCTCCACATACAATTCCTCCCAGAGAATCCTTGTATGTTCTGATGTACTACATTTAAATAATTGCTAATTGGCTTCTCTGTTGTCAAATGCATAGTCATTGATATGCAAGAGTTTGCCTCTATTGTCTTATTATCTAATTTAAATGATTTGGAACAAATTCTAAAGTCCTTAAAGTATTTTTATTCTGCTCAAAAAAAGCAGGCTGTATAGCCATATTATTGGCTAAATATTTAAAATAATACGATAGCGAGTTTGCTATTTGTCCCTTAAAATAATTTGAAAGATAATAATTATCTTTTGTCACTAAACAATTAAAATTTAACAATTTATCAAATGTAATAATTTATTATTGGTAAAAGCTATTGAATCCAATGTCAAATTTAGTTTAAATCTAATATTATTTTCTTCCTGTGGCACATTCTTACTGTATGGTAATGTGAACAAAATAATTTTACTAACATTCAATAAACATAAAGAATTAAAAAAATTATCAGGTCCTTTTTATTCATATCACCACGGTTGCCTACAAAGATGATTAATGTTGTATTACTATCAAATGAATAATTCAAAATTTTTTTTATCAATTCAGAGTAACGCCCTGGTGAACAATGATTAAGCACTCGCTGTCCCAAACAAGTACTCAAAATTTGGCCCATATATTTTCCTATACCATCGTTAAACATAACTATATTACTTATTTTCCTATACCATCGCCAAACATAACTTTACTTCGGAATTTTGGGGTCATGGTATCACACCGGTCGAGCCTGCTTATACGTGCCGGGGCATGACTCTCTTATTTATAATCTGTTTCGATAGACGCAACAGGTGCCCACTTGACCCTTATTCAGTCAGTCTCTCATGTTTTAAATTGAAATTAGCTATCAAGCACACTTGGTTGTAAGACTGTCTCCTTTAAAGACCGATAATCCTAAAGACACAAAGTGGTTGCTAACTTGTTACGCAACGATCTAAAGCCGCAGTAAACTAGTAGTAAACTCTCAACCTAAAACACAGCTCTACTTAAAGCATAACTTTTATCAAGAAATATATAGATAACATTGTTAAGCTATGCAGATGACTTTAACAATATTTTTAAATTATTTACTTTACTTTCTAAAGTCTTAGAATTGCTTATCACATCGAAAATATTAGTGACAAATCGTAGCAATACAACGCAAAGCTCTTATAATATGCAAAACATATTTCGAATCGAAGAAAACACGTACACCATTTATAATAATTTGTGAAATTGGAAAAAGAAAAATCAAAACACGATCGTTAATATTCTTTTTCTTGAAATCTTTTTTTAAATAAACCTACTTCCCGTATTATTAACGTAACACGTCCTGTGGCTTAACTAAGCGTCTATTTTACAGGGGAAATCGTGACCTACATCGATGTTCAAGCTCTTCCGTACTTCCCATTGAATGCGCGCTTGTATTAGTTGCCGGGCATTCAGCGGGTATAATAACGTACATATACGTTGATAATCCACGTTATCAATAATGTTGGAGCGATCAATGGATCCCTGTATTTATAAAAGGAAATATATCTTTCTGTATATTCATTTGCGTTTAACCTTTGCTCTATTATATTTGGGATCATAGAATCCCAGTATTCAAACTTTTACGACCCAACGTATTCTGTTGAATAGTAGTCGGGGCTCTTAGACTGGAGGCAAAGTATTTTTGGAAAATATTTATAAGGATATTTGTCATAGTTTAAATATTTCTTTAATGTGGGGTTAGATTGCGCTGTGTGTATGTGTTATGAAGGAAATAAATTCCTAAGAGAATAATTACGCAGATTTTGAAGTGTCACATGACGACATTCTTGGAATTCAAATCCTAATTGCGCGATGTTTAAATTAAAATTATGATAGCATTTTGACGAAAGCGTGTATTATTGTTATATCTATTTATTATTAAATCAAACGTATGAAACTACATTTAAACCTATGGAAAAAATTTGTTCGAGTTCGTCAGCAGAAGTACCTGAAGATCAGACTAAAAATCTAATAAAGGTGAAAGTTCATTTCATAACATAAAAACTACTTAATTTTATTCATTTTTTGGAGATATAAAATTATAGGTAGTGGAATAAAGTAACAAAGTCCTATGTACTCAAACCCTTAATAAACTACTTAAAAGTAATTTTATTTTCACATAAAGGAAAAATAATTGTGAATATTGTAATACTATTGACGATACCCAACACCTACTGTCGGAGCATGCTCAAAAGGAAAGACAGCGGCAGGCAATGCTAAAAATATTGAAATTAAATCGTAGCGATTTGGGTATCTTTCAAGATATTTAATCTAAACCCTTGTCGAACTCTGCTAAAATGCTCTTAGACCTTGTAATTCGTTAGTGTCTGCTCTTAGTCAATTATGATAGCATATAAGTAATATTTAAAGTTAAGTTTATTGAATGTTTATTTAGATTAAGGTACAATAGGACTGTCATGTCTTATGTAAGACAAAAGTCCTTTTAATAAAAAAGGTTAAAAAAAGCGTAGCCTGGTCACTAACGACAACTGATGACGGCTAACCCATTGAACGCCGGGATCCAAACACAATAGAAAATCTATTGTGTCTGGTGGTGTTTCAAGGCATCATTGGCGGCCAAAAGGTTAAGGTTGCGGGTAGTCGAGGATGTCGACTGCCAGGGATCGGTCTGCATGGAAATCATTAAGAAACACCTTCAATTAGCAGTGGACATATAAGGTTGTAGTGATAATGGATTTGTTTCGTAATAAACATCTTTAGCAAAAGTCTCGTATTTTCAAATTAATGATTTCATTTGAAAGTTTAGTTTGTTTACGAAATTAAGCAGTCATTTTATTTGCAATGTAGATACCAATAAACCAGCTCCATAATATTAATTGCGACAATGAGCGAGTCTATAACATAAACATTAAAATATGTTTGATATAGTTAAATTACATATAACTGCCCATATCCCTCCATATACGGTAAAGAAACAATTATAACGACCTGTCCTTTTTCATTACATAGGTTCGCTTGTTCAACTTTCGACCTTATTTTAAGTGATATAAGAATGTATTAAGACTCAATCATGGTGGCTATAATTCAACATAGAGTGAACTGTTTGTTCGTCATAATTGGAACAGATGACGTGTGGTCTCCGTTTTTATATTTAATAATATCATCTTCCTATTCAACCTATCGCAGTCCACTGCTGGACATAGGTCTCCCCCATTTCGCGCCAGATATCCCGGTCCTCCGCTTTCCTCATCCAGCCTCCACCAGCGACCGCCCGCAAGTCGTCGGTCCATCGGGCCGGAGGGCGTCCTACGCTACGCTTGCCGAGACGCGGTCTCCACTCCAGAACTCGTCTGCTCCAACGGCCATCGGTTCTGCGACATACGTGACCAGCCCACTGCCACTTCAACTTGCTGATCCGGCGGGCTATGTCGGTAACTTTAGTTCTCTTACGGATTAAATCATTTCTGATCTTATCCCCAAGAGAGACCCCGAGCATAGCTCGCTCCATTGCGCGTTGAGTGACTTTGAACTTGTGAACCAATCCCGCAGTCAGTGTCCATGTCTCAGCTGCGTATGTAAGAACGGGTAGGACGCATTGCTCAAGGACTTTTGTCTTTAATCATCTTACTTGTAACGAAATGTACGGCATTCATACAAATAACCTACTTGGTAACTTAGTCTTAATTAAAAATAATGTAATTTTTGTCTAATGTTTATTTTAATAACAAAGCAAAATAAAAACATAATCGGTTTAATAACCATATATTGTAACAATTATTTCATGGTAATTTTAATAATATTGTCATTTATTTATGGTAAGTTATGCCAACAATACGTCATATAAAAAGAACATAAACAAGGAAGAAATAATCTTAGCACAATAATGACTCTTATATCATCAGCTTATATACGTCCCCATCGAGGGGCACGACTACGAGCCTACCCGTAAAAGGTGTATAAATTTATTAGTCGCCCACGCGGGCCTAGTGCGGATTGGCCGACTTCACGTTGAATTGGTTTCCTCACGATGTTTTCCTAAACCGTAAGAGCGTCGGATAAACTATTACAAAAATTCGAAAAATGCTTTGGTCCGTTGCGAGATTTGAACCAACACTCTCCAGATCAGGCAAACCAATGAGCCACCGACGCTCTCATAACATTTATGCTTTTGTCACAAAACAATCGAAAAAAGTGTTCCGAATGCAGTGACAGCACACATACACATATTGCGAATTTCGAATACATTTACCTAAACAAAAGAGAACAAACTGTACTCTCTTCGGCGGTTGGTTTTTGAGGCACGGATGGCGTATCTACCTTTATATATATAATATCATTGGCTTTTGTAGTTCTGTTAACAACTAACTGGTGAAACAGGACACTAAATTAAACACGATGAGACACTGTTGGACAAAATGTTCGTACCACTAGAACTTTTCGGAAAACAATACAAAATTAACTGACTGTTCGATTTATCCATCCACGGCGTTTATAGGGTTCATTATAACCCGGCTCAAACCATAGCCAAACTCTGATAAAACGCTCTTAGATCTTACGTAAATAGAACAATACAACATAAATATTTTGTCTGTGGCAGACAGTGCGCTGTTAATCATGAACACAGGAAATTAATCACGTCGTAAGTACAGTCATAATCATGAGAATATTATCATAATGAACAAAGAAATATTTTAATCTATCAAAGAAATTTGATACTTCAGGCAACAGCCTAAAAGAAAATTCACAGTATAAAGAGTTTACTACAATATACCTTTCCAAACTGGGTTTAAAGACTATATCTATTATATTTCACAATACCTTGATAAAGGTTTATTTGTTGCATTGTTAAACATCTCTAAGTCCACATTTTTATGTACTGTATGCTGCAAATAATGGTGATTAAATGATTATGATTATGATAATTTTTTTATCACCTCGCATACGTAAGCCTCTCTTAATGCCTGATGGGATTTAAACCATAACATGTTACTCTTTAACGAACTAGAGTTACCGGCATATGTATCAAGCTGGATCAGCAAGTTAAAGAGGCAGTAGTAGTGATGGGACTCGAATCCAAAATTGTCATTCGAATCAATTCGAATCACAATCAAAATATTCGAATTGCGATTCGAGTTAACCCTTGATTCGAATTCAGGGTTTGATTCGAATTAATTCGTATCAAATGATGATTCGAATCAATTCGAACCAAACGATGACTCGAATCCGATTCGCATTAGTACGAAGTTCGAATCCGATCCAATCCGGTAAATACAAATTACAGTTATTTTATATAATAATAATATTATAATTAGGTCATTAAAATGAGGTTCTGTATTAAAAACAATTGATAGATAGGTATTTCTGAATTAAACTAGAGTGAATATTGATTGTATACATGTTTTTAATAAATCAATCAGAACATCAAACATAAATTCTAATTAAAGAATCTTAAGTTTTAAAAAGTAGATAACCTTTTTTGTGTTGGGTGTATGTTTTTCCGACCCATTTGCTATTAAATAACGAAAATAATAGTAATTTTATTTAACTAAAGATAGCTTATTTCGATTACGTCGTAATTATGGTAAAATTTTGTCGTCTTATAATCAACTAGCTTTTGCGTGCGACTTCGTCCGCGTGGAATAGTTACTTTGGCCTAACGCTCCTTTTAACCCGCTACTTCGTTTATATAGGTGAGTTAAAACTGCGATATCTCATAAGATATTCATTTAAGTTGAATGATGTACTTCGAAGGTTGTGTGTGAAGTCGTCCAATCCGCTCTGGGCCCGCGTGGACGACTAAGGCCTAATCACCCTATACGGGTAGGCTCGTGCCCCTCGGTGGGGACGTTTAATGAGCTGATGATGATGAATGATGTACAGGGCAATTTTGTTTAAAATGAAATACTTGTGATAAATATTTAGATAGGATTTATTTGGATAAGGATTATTATCATATATATGAAAACACCTTCGCAAATGAAGCAATTTTTAGCAAAAAATATGTTATAGGGAGCCAATCTTAAAAGATAGACATATGCTGTCGTGTACTATTTTGTAGACTTTTAAAAGGGGTACAATTCTCTCATACATGACATTTGCGAAACTTTAACCGTTTACGCAGCGTACGCAGCGGAAACTCCAAGTATGAAAAAATCGCCCCGATTTTGAAACATTCTTCTATTCCTCGTAGCGTGATGATATATAACCTTCCTTGATAAATAAGCTATCTCACACTGAAAGATTTTTTCAACTCGAACTAGTAGATCCTGAGATTAGCGCGTTCTAAGTTTCAAACAAACAAACTTACAAACAAACAAACTCTTCAGCTTTATATATAAGTATAGACTAGACAGTTCAAAAGTAAAAATCCTATCAAATCGGCAAACAATATTTATATGGCAATTCTAAAAGTACCTTTTATGGCGGCGGGTCTCTCTTGCAAAATGGTTGTATGGTATTAAATCACCTATATTTTTTGTTTCGCATGCAAATCAAATATACATTTACAATTTAATTATTAACATCGCATAGCAGCGCACAAGGTGTACACGCAGCCTGGGTATTGGGTAGCAACAGCGAGCCGAACATCTCCGACAAACCGAACGCTTTCGAGGGCGCGAGCTCCGCCACCATACAGGCCGACGCTGCATCGGGAATCATGCGACGCGAGCCGACCACCGACGACGACCCGAAGACTCCCACTCGGACATCGCCGGCCACACGAGAGAGGACCCGACAACATCGCACGCTACATACCTTTCCCCCGCTTAGCAACAGCATAATTTCCCGCGCTTTTCATATAACATTATTTTCTTGATTTATTTCCATATAATTCGTAAATTGAATTATAATTATATTATTATGATATAATAGTGGTGTGAACAAGCGAAAATTTTCATTAAAGAACCCCTACACACAATAACTACCGCTCAATCCACCACAGTATCATGAAAAATCTATATAACGCTTTGATGCAGCTAGAAACTCAACGAAATTTATTACAGAAACCTAAATAATACAATTGGCAAACGACAATATGGCCGTTTTGCTAATTAGCAAAACTTAATTAAGTTCCACGATCGCCGCGGAACTTTTTTCGTGAAACAGACTAGTAGATTTTTAGCCCAGACCTATTAGCATAGCATCTAAAACAGCGAATAATAAACTATTGTTTATTTGATTATATTTTCCGTCATTTTTGCAATTCGATTTAAGCAAATTAAATTTGTATAATCTACTTTTTAAAATTATCATTCTTTAATTAGATTTAAGATCACTTCAAGTGTTTAATGTTCTGATTGATTTACTAAAAATATTTAAACAATCAACATTTAGTCTAGTTTTATTCAGTAACACCTACCTGCCTATTGAGTTTAGTATAGCTCCTCATTTTAATTACCTATAAGTTCGTATTAACTTGAATAATATAATTATATAAAATATCTGCATCTAAATAAATATAACTCAAAAAGGTGACTGACTGAGTGTCGAATCAGTGGTTTACCACTTGACGGATCGGGCTGGAATGTTACATGAAGGTAGATGGTATGACATAGGCATCCGCTAAGAAATGATTTAGATTAATTTCACTCCCCAATGGTATAAAATAGGGGATGAAACTTTGTTAATTTTATACCAATCGGGCTGAGACTTTTCATACATCAAGCTGGTAGGTCGTAGGCATCCCTTAAGAAAGGATTTTGATGAAATAATATTTATTTATATATAACTTGATTGAATCGGATTCGAACTTCATACCAATATGAATCGGATTCGAGTCGTCATTTGATTCGAATCATCATTTGATTCAAAATAATTCGAATCAAGGGTTAACTCGAATCGCTATTCAAATATTTGGTTTGTGATTCGAATTGATCCGAATGACAATTTTGGAATTTTGTTCTAGTTTTATTTCGAGTCACATCACTCGAAATAAAACTTGAACGAACTTGATTGCTTCGTCGCTCATGTAAGCTTGCGCGTAACTCTGTTTCGAATTGGTAAATTTGATTCGAATCAATGAAATTTATTCGAATCAGACTTGTTGATTCGTATGGGGCGCTAATTCTTATCGGTGATTTCAATTCGAATCAGACTTGTTGATTCGAATGTGGCGCTGATTCGAATCGGTGAATTTGATTCGAATCAGACTTTTGATTCGAATCAGACTTTTGATTCGAATCAGACTTTTGATTCAAATCAGACTTGTTGATTCGAATGGGGCACTGATTCGAATCAATCAAAAATCTGATTCGAATCAAACTTTTTTCGCCTTGATTCGAATCATTCGAATCAAAAGTCATTCGAGTCCCATCACTAGGCAGTAGGCCGGTTATGTATGTCGCAGGTTCGACATCCGTCAAAGCTATGTTTCCTTGATAAACTTTTTTCGGTGAGGGTTTTTTATGCTCGAACGGCAAGGCGAAAGCGATTGGTAAGAGACTTGTTTTTTTTTATCAAGATATAAGCTTAAGACGCTAAGTTTGAAATCAGTGCCAAAAGATATTGTGGGCCCGCATAACAATCTGGGCCCCAATTCTGATAATTTTAGAATGCACTAAAAGTATGGTCATTGTATCTCAATAGTTAAATTTTGCACTCAATCATTCTGTTTTAAGGTAGATTTTGGTTGGTAGCATGATATGACAATTCATTTTAATATAGAATTACCATTTTAAACCATTAACAATAAAGTTGTATCGGAATACCAAATTTTAGGTTGGATTGGTATGTGTCGTATGTAAAGAAAATATATGGAATTGAAGTTCTGGCCCCAAATTTAGCATTCACATAGTTTCTGGTTAACAACAACAACATGACGATATGGCACCCAATTATTTGAGCATGTGTGTATTCGAATAAGCGGATTACTCGGTTGTTAGATGCGTGCTTACGAACAAAATTATTATGGATAATATTTCCAATTCAGCTTAGTCTAGCGGCGTTGTTAGCTTAATAAACGCATAATTTTGGCTTAAAGGATTATTGGGTTGATGACCATATTTTTTATGGTTTATAGCCCATGTAGTGGTAAGAGGCAACATTATCATCATAAGCTCTACACTAGCTAGACAGTGTTCAGATCACATACGCTCCAGGACTGGTCACTAAAGCAAACAAGTTCTGCAGTGATGGCTGAGTCTTAGCAATCGTAGAATAAGGTTTTGATGAACTGCATAACAACACTTGAGGAAATAATATCTGGCCAAATATAGATAATCATAAGTATTTATAGAAATAGGCCCCTAAAGTGCATATCATAAGAATAAAACTAGCACTCGAACTACCTTATAAAGAAAAGAGCCGTTGTATGCATAAAAATATGAAATACATTCCTTATTTCATAACAGTCTGCGTACCGTACAAAAGCCCATAAAATAAGGAACCCAGAGATCGATTCCCGGATAAGATACGTTCGTAGCAAACGTCACTCGGCCAGAAAAGAAACTAAAGATTGATGGTGCATTAAATATTCCCCTGCCAAAAACGTGGACAAATTACCTCTATTTTTGGATGGTTTCGTCCCCACTTAATATAGTAAATGCAAGCTTGTTTTGTAGCGACCTTTTTACGCAGGAATGAACCGATATAATGTATTTACTGATAGAATATTGCATGATTTATGATGAGTGAGTGAATTAATTGAAAACTGAAAAAATGAAAACTTCTATCACACAAACCAACGAAGGGTATCTCAGATAAAAACTATAAATGTTGTGATTATAAAATGTATGCCATGTTGACACAAACGTTATAGTATTCACATAACGTTATTTAAAAAGAGAGCATAAACATAACTTTCAATGTGTGAGTGTCATACAATTATACTTGAAGAAGTCATCATATTATTACACGATATCAGATATACATACATATGTGTAGATGTATTACACATAATATATTCGTATTTCCATAGCAAGATATATGGTTAACCAAGATGAATCAGAGAGATTAGATTTGGCAATTCT
Source organism: Leucinodes orbonalis (assembly GCA_019425675.1). NCBI lineage: Eukaryota > Metazoa > Arthropoda > Insecta > Lepidoptera > Crambidae > Leucinodes > Leucinodes orbonalis. The sequence continues at coordinate 24,082 of PQWD01000860.1, read as the reverse complement.
ATTGAGATTTGAACTAAAATAGTAATGTAAACAGCCCAAACGGCTTACGACTGATTAGTGGTAACTATTCAAATTTAAAGCCTACTATATCAATGAGCAACTTAGAACTATTACAACTTCTATAATGCAAACAAAATGAAGTCTAGTTTTGAAGTTAAATGCTTTGTGATGTAGAAATTAGAAATCAATTTGTAAAGTTTTGCGCTTATTGAGTTGTAAATTAATTTGTTTCTTCGATGATAACTTGGAATAGCAATTATTTTATTATAAAAGACATTGACAGTGTATTTTTTTTTATCAAAGAACTAATTTTATACTGATGAAATGCGTTTATGACCTCAAATAGTTAAATTATAAATATTCACTGACATTCATACAGCGCTATCTAGCCCCAAACAAAGCATTAGCCTGTAATACAGAAACTATAATAAAAAATATTAGAAAACATCACGACACGAAAAACAGACGTGTTAATGCACATAAATGTTTGTACTGCCAAGGGTTCCGGGTTTGATCCCCGGTGTAATAGCCGACGTCTGAATTATTACACCGAAAGGTCGTCAAATTTTACAAATTTGAATAGGTAATTTCCTTTCCGAATTTTAACGCTGCAACGTGATCTGATATGTAAAATTTGATTTGTATTCTAATTTTGACTGTATTATAGAAATCATAAGTACTTTTTGTAAGCTTAAAATAAATAAATGCATTTTGACTTTGACCTTACATGGTTCAATCGACGCTCAAACGCTTGAGATCATGTCAATCTGCTAAAACCGACAGGGTCAGAGTGGTAAGTTATGACTGTAATACCTTCATGCATCAGTCATACAATAATCAAGAAGCCCAGTACCTAACTTACTTAGAAATTGACTTTGCAGCTATTGTGGATAATAGCAATAGTATCAAGCTTATTGAGCTTACTTCAAAATATTTATAAGAGGCACACAAACGGATTATTTTCATTAAAACACAAGGCAATTCTTACTTAATAGCAGTCTAGACAGTAACCCAAATACAATATACAAACACAGAAAAATAATTACATAAACCTAACTTAACAATTACTGAAACTCAATAATACACATACAAAATAATGAAAGCCGTGCTACTTTAAAAGCTTCCGGTTTAGCAGAAGCCACGAATATTTTGTTAAGATTTTTGATGTACCTAGAAAAAATAAGTCATAGGTCTCCCCCATTTTGCGGCAGATATCCCGGTCCTCCATTTTCTACAGCCTCCACCAGCGACCTTTCGCAAGTCGATGGTCCATCGGGCCGGAGGGCGAAGACCTTTGTCCGGCAGTAGACTACGATAGGTTGAAGATAGAGAAGAGAGAGAAAAAATACCATCAAACAAGTAATACCATCATGGCAAAGATTAACACGAATCTTTGCCATTTCTCACCAAATCATTAAGATGCAATATTAAAGTTTATTGAACTGTCAATAGGTCGAAAAGTCATAGTAGATGTTCTTAACAAAATAAGCAGTAACCTATCACAGAAAAGTTTTCGGTGGTTCCAAGTGGGCATACTGAGCATCTCAATGATTCATTGTGAACCTGTCCTCACATTCTATACCCGTATCAGGGTCGCCATGAATCGCTTTTGTTCAGAAAACCATTGTTACTGGTTACTGACTGGTATTGTATGATTTAGCGTATTAATGCAAAATGTTATAAGTTTACAATCTGTTTCGAATAATTTATGGAGATTGTTGATGTTTTGTGTCATTCACTAAGTAAATATTACTTATTTCATAAAATAGCATTGATTGGAATGTTTCAATTTGAAGTAAAGTATAGATTGAAACTGCCATTTCATAAATATAGGTAAAAGTTACAAAAAAACGCTGCTCAGCTTTTTAAGTAAGAATGTCCCTTCTTAAAAAACTTCTCTCTCTTTACATCTGCGAGTAAACTGTTAATTTGATGAATAAAGTTATAATTATTATATTCTTTGATTGAACAATATTTTGCTATGTAGTGAATTAGATGAATCTTATTAAGCAGGTTTACATCGCGACACCGACAACGTTAAATCTAAAAACACTGTAGATATTTCAGTGTTTAAGCCGAGACCAATATATGTTTTATGTACGAGTTTTCAACTTTACAACGCAATTAAAACTACTGGAGTGGAGTCGTGTTTGATAACGTTAATTAAAAGTTATTTCATTACTACTTTTGATATTCATGAAAAGTACTATGCGCCAATTAATCTTTTGTATATCTTTTCGTGGATAAACTAATTTATGTGGCAGCGGGCAGTAATCGTTCATAGAATCGATGGCCGAGTAGGAGGCAAGGTTTTAAAGTGTTTATAATTATAACATTGATAAACAGCTAGTCGTGAGTTTACTGCAAAGGTCGGCTATATTAGCCATCTTCAGGCGCATGTTCGCCGTACGGTCTAGGAGTCGAAGTGGTCGCCATGATTGAAAACGGTCGGATCATTCATTCATTCAAAGCAACTCAGCAGTTTTGGTCTGTTCAGAACGAAGCATCCTAAAAAACTAACAGCATTATAGTGGGCATGTGCTTGTAGGAGTGACGCCGAAGTTTCGTCGATTATTTGGTATGCCCTACCTCTTTACTTAATAAAAGCTAAAATTAAGTCAATTACCGCTTCAATAAAAAGTTAAGGTAAAAGTAAATGTCATAGTATTATTTTAATCATGCTAGCTATGGACTATATCAAAAATGTTGTAATCACAATAATAATAAAATAAATAAATTACATGAAATACGTACTTTGGCAGGACCTTTGTTGATTATCTTAGGTCAATAAAAAAGGTCATCAAGTCCGTCCTTATAACAAGGACGAAGTCGATGGAAAATGATCTAATAACGCATATATCGATCAATACAAGGTCGTCCTATCTGATAGCCATCGAAAACACTCCAATATTAATTTAATTAAGCAATTGATAACGCATTTATTGATAACAACTGATAACATCTTATCTGTAGAGAAGGGAAAATCGAATTTTGTGTTATGATATTCTCCGACAAAGAGAAAAGTTTAATTGTTTTTTTTATAGTTGTAAAGGTATAGTACGATTCGGATTTGATATGCTATGGCGTTCACGAAATCACCAATTCGTTGACTTGATAGCAGATTTAGGTCACACACAGGTCCCTTAACAAATTAATTCATTCACCAAATAATTAATTATTATTTTTATCACCAGAATCTATACCTATTAAGTGTGTGCAATACTTATATTTACAATATTCCCATTTTTGAAAAAACCGATTTTAAAACAAGAAATTCGAAAATTTACAGGCAAAAACGTCGAGTATAGTCCTTAACTTGCTACTCCACAGTTAATTTAGCCACTCAACTATTAAATTCAGAGGCCTCGCAAAGAAATGTACGTAAAATATTTAAGTGCTGGTACTTCACTTGTAATTGCAGTGTTGTGGTGATTCATAACTTCAATATTTAAATATAAAACTTTACCTTCGTAAATAAGTAAAGTTTAACTAGGTGGTAGACTCGATACTGAGTCGTCTAGGTAGGTTTCACCACAGTGCCAGATATCATTCCGTGAAACAGGAGTGTTATGCACTTTTGTGTTTCGGGATGAGGGCACTGTAGCTAGTGAAATTACCGGTATAAGAGACCTAACATCTGTTGTCTCGGTGACGGCGCAGTGCGGCATGATGGAGGATAATAACTATCTATCAGTTGTTGGTCTCCTGTAATGCCGCTCTTCATGGTCTGGCGTATCACTTACCATCAGGTGAGCGTACAGACCGTCCTGTACACTTATAACATACAAAAAAATATTAAGTCATTTATTTAGGTATCCGTTGTTTAGCACCCATAGTACAAGCAAGCTCTTGCCTTAAATTCAGATTGGATATAGCAAAGTGTACAATAAAATAGTGTGGTCATTTTCTGTCACACTTTATCAAGCTTTGCACTTAAAAGAAGAGGCCATCAATTGGTATTATTGGTGGCTTCATTTGACATTCATAAGTGTTCTATAAGGACCTAAACTGAATAAACACTCTTCATTTTCATTTATTAAAGTAAAAAAAATAATGCAAAACGACGGTGAAATAGAGAAAAGGTTTCGAGTGGATGGATCGATGGTAGCGGCCAGCACATTCAGTTGATGAACATGTAATTAACTAAAAGTAACTATCATAATGTTTCATGTTGTCATTGGATGGGTGACCAGAAAAAGTTAATCGAGTGCCTCCGTGCCCCTGAAGGCACGGTAACTTGTAGAAGGTTACTCTCTTATGTTGGCTGTTAGGCGCATTTGATTTTTACAGTTTCACCGGGAAATTGACGTGCGCAGATAGACCTCAGCAAATGCTTTTATTAACACCTAATATTATCTATGTATACATCTATACATATAAATAAAATTGGAGTGTCTGTTTGTATAATTAAAATAACAGTTTTTTTACTACATGTATATTATACGGAGGATACACCAAAATATCATTTTTTTATATTTTCTCTGTCTGTCTTTTTGTTCCGGGTAATCTCTGAAACGGTTTGACCGATTTTGACGGGACTTTTATTGGCAGATAGGTGATGTAATAAGAAAAAAACTAAAACAATATTTATAAATACTTTTTTATTAAGGAAATATAAACTAATGTTGTACCTTGATCACGTAGCTGGATGCGCGTCTTACTAATCGATTTAAATAGCTGACACCCGGGAAAAGACACATAGACGACATTTCACTGCAGAAGAATATTTTATGCTGCGGGTAATACCACGGGGAAGAGCTAGTGTACAATAGACATTAACAACAATGAAGCCCAATAGATATAAGTATGTAATTGTAATAATACTATCAATAATACATAACAATTGTGAGAGTATCATCTCACTGCGTGTAGCGTAGGTGTGCAAGAAACAAACAACCCATTTCTCGTGATATATGCGACCCTCTTAAATAAAGTGAGCCGTAGTAGCAAATATACAATTCAAATAGTAAATAAAACACTTTTGTATGTAAATATCAGCCAATAGGCCGTTTAGCTGTGCTCATCCCGGAACTAATACAGCCATCGTTTCGTACAAATAAACACTTTATCGTGTTTTGATCATAAAATCGACTCAAGTCAGAAAGTACAGTTTTAAGAGCAGAATATTATCGGTATTAGACATTGAATTTATATAAAAAGCTGATACGCTACCCGTGGCTCACAAACGAACCGCCAAGAGAAATACAGTTGTAGCTTTTGTTAAGATTTAATGTTCGCCCATTCGAAATACGTGTATGTGTGCTGTCGTTGTATCGGAACACTTTTTTTGATGTTTTGAGCATTTATCACGAATCTATACTTTTTATATTATTGGTATTAGAGACCTAATTTCTGTTGTCTCTGAAAGAAAGAAAGAAAGAAGAAAGAACATACATCATTGGTACTAGAGACCCTAACCCTGTACCAAATTTCAGCTCTCTGAGTTAATAGGAAGTACTAGTTCTATTTTAATGATCATGAGTGAGTGAGTGTCTATCTGTCGAAAATGCGAAACTTTGTTTTCGCTCAGTTTTCGTCAGAACGTAATGACCTACAGACTTGAAATTTTGGATTTAAAGTATTTTATTTTATCTTACTAGATGACGATTTTAGCGTTCTGGTACTATCCAAAGGTTCTCTAATTGGGGTCTAAAAATGCGGCGTAATGGACCCTGTAAAGGATGGTACGGCAGTGTTTGCTTCGCGCTCAACTTATCACTGTCGTGCCCCCTGATGAAAAGATATTCAATTTAATTATAATTGTACGTTTATCCGACGCTCTTATAGCGAAGGAAAACATCGTGAGGAAACCTGCGCACGCTTACGAAGAAATTCAAAGTTCGGCGTGAAGTCGGCCAATCCGCACTGGGTCCGTGTGGACGTCTCAGGCCTATACACCCTATACGGGTAGGCCTCATGCCATCCGTGGGGTCGTATAATGAGTGATGATGAATGTATAACGCTAATCATAGAGCTCTTCCATTTAGTGACAGTGAATTGCAAATGTCAGAGCCTCGGTGTAATTTTGTGGAGGAGTAATAGTAGGGGATAATTCGTTTAATACACTTTACATTTTGCGGACTCGTACTCGTATGTATATAAATAAGTATTGTTAATACAAGTCACTCGTAACTTAGTTGGGGGCTTAACATGGCAGCTTTTAGATATTGCTCGATTACAACTTTTGCCGAGATTTTTTATCTTATTTCATTTATTGACTGTTACGCTTTTGAAGTTGGCAGACATTGAAATTAATATTTCACACGTCAAATACTGGTAACAGTACAGGCTTCATATAACATGGTTGTGTGAAATATGAAGTAGACATCACGCGTGTTCTATGCAGATTGGTGGATGTTAACGTTTTCATGAGCTTACGGAGGTCCCAGGGAAGATTAGGCGTGGTGACAATAGCATGATGCCAGTCACCATGCCTATTGTCACCACCTTGTTGGAATCGTAAAAACTATTTCATTTAAACAAATCTGGTTTAAAAAGAACGATGTGCTCTCAGCTCGAGAATTCATGTTTCATAATTTTATGAGTCTTCAAATAGGTGGGCAAGTCTCTTTTAAAGTACATTAATTGACAAAACAAATTTAAACCAACGNAATATAACGCTAATCATAGAGCTCTTCCATTTAGTGACAGTGAATTGCAGATGTCAGGAGCCTCGGTGTAATTTTGTGGGAGGGAGTAATAGTAGGGGATAATTCGTTATATACACTTTACATTTTGCGGACTCGTACTCGTATGTATATAAATAATGTATTGGTTATATACAAGTCACTCGTAACTTAGTTGGGGGCTTAACATGGCAGCTTTTAGATATTGCTCGATTACAACTTTTGCCGAGATTTTTTTCTTATTTCATTTATTGACTGTTACGCTTTTGAAGTTGGCAGACATTGGAAATTAATATTTCACACGTCAAATACTGGGTAACAGTACAGGCTTTCATATAACATGGTTGTGTGGAAATGATGAAGTAGAACATCACGCGTGTTCTATGCAGATTGGTGGATGTTAACGTTTTCATGAGCTTACGGGAGGTCCCAGGGAAGATTAGGCGTGGTGACAATAGGCATGATGCCAGTCATCATGCCTATTGTCACCACCTTGTTGGAATCGTAAAAACTATTTCATATTATAACAAATCTGGTTTAAAAAGAACGATGTGCTCTCAGCTCGAGAATTCATGTTTCATAAATTTTATTAGTCTTCAAATTAGGTGGGCAAGTCTACTTTTAAAGTACATTAATTGACAAAACAAATTTAAACCAACGGCTAACACATACAATTTATAGCAACTGATGATATGAAACCATTTTAATAAACGCAACTTTTAATATAGTGGTCTTGCAAAAAATATGAACTATGCATACTTACTGCAAAGCGTGACTCATAATTAGTAGCCATTTATATGCAAATTTTTGGGATACTCCATGAATATGTTTTTACAATCGGGAAACCACTGTGATTTTTAATATTAAAAGAGTCATTATTTTACCAATTTTTCTATTGCTAAGCGGGCCATCGATACAATAGCAGAAAAAAATACATCATCCCTATTTTGTCGACCCCCAACCAGATGGACTGATGACTTGGGACAGGTAGCGGTTAGCAGATGGATCGGTCCGCGTGGATATTATTGGGAGAGGCTTTCGTAGCAGTGGACATTTTGGCTGTAATGGTGATGATCTAATGCCGATGATTACGATAGTTGCTTATCTTGCACTATAATTAATGAAACCAAATGTGCTATCATTACATCTTCATTTTCTCTCTTATTTATTACTAGATAAATTGTTGTTTGAAATGTTATAAAATAATACTTAGAAATATGTTTCTTTTTATATTTGCATGCTTGTTCATATGCAGAATACTGTATTACAATAAAATCTAACACAATATATTTTATGAGTATTCCCGCAAAAAATAATTTGATTGATTGATATCATTCGGCTAAACTTCACTTTCGGACAAAAGTACATATATTTCCGAATTTTTGAAATTATATGAACGATACACACCTACACGAGAGTTTGAACAATTACATGGATATTTTTATCGACGATTATTATATTTGTTGAGAATTTCATAAGTCTTCCTAGAACTCGCTCTAACTATTCATATGAAAACTATCCCAGCATATACATGTAAAAAGTAACCCATATTTCCTAGTACACACAAGTAATTAATTATGTATTCTGTTAAAATATGTACGGCCGTAAGTCGGTGCTAAGCCCTAAAGAAAGTCAAAGGGCATATGGAGACCTCTGGAGGGTTAAAACCACCCTCTGATGCCACCTGAAATTCAGAAGTAGTCTTGACCACGGTAACTAATTTATGTAGGTACTTAGCAATGATACAGGGAATTGTGGTATCAGCATCTTTAATATCAAATTTAGAAAAAAAAAACAGTTATAAGAGTGATATACTATATGTATGTAACTTGTATGTTGACGTGTATTGTGCCGAAACTATCAAAATAAAATTTACGCTTACGCTTCGTTACCTTTTTATGGTCAACGTGAGAGATGAATCATAATATATCGCATGTTTGGGTCAGCAAAAGCTTAGCTCATTTGTTACCATGAATAATGATACCATTAATATTTACATACTGTTGTTTTCGTGTGTGCGAAGTAGTGGGGATTAACACAAATATTCAAACCAAAAATCTTCGAGCACTGTGACTAAAAAATATAGGGGCCAAATTTCATTCTGGTCGTATATACTAAGACACTGACTGCGGGATTGTTTCACAAGTTCAGTCACTCAACGCGCAATGGAACGAGCTATGCTCTTGGGATAAGAACAGAAATGATTTAATCTTTAAGAGAATATAGCCCGCCGCATCAGCAAGTTGAAGTGGCAGTGGGCTGGTTACGTTTGTCGCAGAACCGATGGCCGTTGGAACAGACGAGTGCTAGAGTGAAGACCTCGTCTTGGCAAGCGTAGCGTAGGACGCCCTCCGGCCCGATGTACCGACGACTTGCGTACCTACCTAGACGTCTCAGTATCGAATCACCACCTAGTAAAGTCAACAATTAACTCATACAATTCACGCCAATAACGCTTTATGCGTTTCCCTTTATAGTGTCCGATCCACTATCCTGATTTTACTAACTAGTACGTTGCAATTGGTATTGAAGGTAAAGTACATATTTTTGTGAGCATGAAGACTATTCTACAAACCTATGTTTTTCAACCTCTATTTTATTAAGATCTCTTCCTGTCATACAGTTACCGAGCACGTTGAGGTCAAGATGCATTAGCTTGCTCTAATCTTAAGGTTTTATATGATGTATAAAAACGTCTTGGCATGGCTGTTTGGAACACGGCAACTTTACGCCGTCATTTTGTTTTACGAGCAATAAACTATACTGGATCACTCAGTACGGATTTATCTTCTTTAAAAAGTATATGTTTCAAAATAGCAGCACTCATGAAAGTAAATATAACAACATTTTAAAATATTTACGTTTAATTTGGTATCGAACAAAAAATCTGTTCGTGTTTTCAATAGTTTCAAGAATATATTTATCAGCATTACAGCCAAAAATGAGCGCTGCTAAACGAAGGCCTTCCCAAATAATTTCCACGAGATATCGGTCCACGTGAAATTATATCCATCTGCTACCCGCCACCGCCCACCGCCGTGTGGTGACGGCAGACTAGAATACGATTGTCACCACCCCTACTCTTCCTAGGGTGTCGTAGAAGGCGACAGAGGGAATATTTCCACCAAGTGATGGGCAGCAGCATCACTTAGGTACTGGCGTATCTCTGCGCTCACCAACCCGCCTGCCAAGCGTGGTGAGTATGGCATTTACCCCCAATGAAGACACAGTAAGAATTGGCCCCTAGTCCCCGGCGGCCCCGCTATTCCGGGCTACGGTAGCGGCCACGGTTACGGCGGGGCAAGGGGTGCTAAGAATCTCCGGCAGAGATCCGGCTACCTAAAGAAACAACAACGGCATTAAAACTGGCAACATATAACACGCGCACACTGAGGACTGACGAAAAGCTATTAGAGCTAGAAACGGAGTTGGAGGCAGGTTGCATTGGGACGTAATAGGTTTGTGTGAAGTCCGAAGAGGGGGAGGATACCACAATACTGCAATCCGGCAACCTGTTTTACTACCGTGAGGGCGACCAGCTGTCCCAGGGTGTGTGGTCGGGTTTCTCGTCCATAAGTCTCTCATCAACAACATCGTGAAGATCGAAAGTGTGTCAGCTAGGGTAGCGTACCTTGTACTAAGAATCACCAAGCGCTATGCGCTGAAGGTGGTACAGGTTTACGCACCGACTTCATCGCACTCCGACGATGAAGTGGAGGCTATGTATGATGATATCAGCAGAGCAATGCATACCTCCAAGACACACTTTACGGTCGTTATGGGAGACTTCAACGCAAGGCTGGGCATTCGAAGTGGTTGTGAGTTGAAAGTGGGGCAATATGGATTTGGACACCGGAACCCCAGGGGACAGCGGCTGGCCGATTTCATGGAAAAAGAGGGACTCTTTATGATGAACTCTTTTTTCAAGAAGCCGCCGCAGAGGAAGTGGACTTGGTTGAGTCCCGATGGTTCCACACGAAATGAGATTGACTTCATCATGACCACCAGAAGACATATATTTAACGACGTCTCTGTGATCGCCAGGGTGAAAACCGGTAGCGATCACCGTATGGTAAGAGGCACGTTAAATATTAATGTTCAACTGGAGAGGTCTCGCCTGATGAAGTCTACGCTCCGACCTAACGTGCTTCAAATCAATAACCCCGAGAGCTTTCAACTCGAACTGCAGAATCGCTTTGAATGCCTAGAGAGCTGCGTAACAGTGGACGATATAAATAGCGGGCTAGTGGAAACTCTGCAAACAGTTGGGTCTAAGTTTTGCAAGGGACAACGCAAATTAAGACCCAATAAACTATCTCAACAGACTCTCGATCTCATGGCGACAAGACGACAGATGAAACTGCAGTCTTCAGACGACGCGTCACAATACCGGCAGCTTAATAGACGTATATCCAGCTCCTTGCGACGCGATATTCGTCGCTTTAATACAAAGTGTATTAAAGAGGCGATCGAACGGAACAGGGTTCCAAGGTGTTTGCAAGGAACATGTCTGTTGGGCAAAGCCAGCTGACTAGTCTGAAGACCAACAGTGGAAATGTAGTCTCATCAAACCAGAGATTTTGAGGGAGATTGAGAAGTTTTACAGCGAGTTATATACCGCTACACAGATTCCCGCTTCAAGCTTAGCCGAAGACCCGAGAGCTAAGTTAACCCGACATTTATCTGAGGATATCCCGGAAGTCACCTTGAGCGAGATTAGGATGGCTCTGAAACAACTTAAGCGAAATAAGGCCCCCGGAGAAGACGGAATTACCGCAGAACTTTTGAAAGCAGGTGGCACGCCAGTGCTTAAGACCCTTCAGAAGCTCTTTAATTCCGTGATCCGTGAGGGTGCGACGCCAGAGGCGTGGAGCAATGGCGTGGTGGTGCTTTTCTTCAAAAAAGGCGACAAAACCTTGCTGAAGAATTATAGACCCATCACGCTATTGAGCCACATTTACAAGTTGTTCTCCAGAGTCATCACGAACCGTCTCGCGCGTAGGTTTGATGATTTCCAGCCCCCGAACAAGCCGGGTTCCGCAAAGGCTTCAGCACCATAGACCACATACATACGCTGCGGCAGGTTATACAGAAGACTAGAGAGTATAACCGGCCATTATGCTTGGCGTTTGTGGACTATGAGAAAGCCTTTGATTCGATCGAGACTTGGGCTGTGCTTCAGGCCCTCCAACGGTGCCATATTGACTTTCGCTATATCGAAGTATTGAGATGTCTGTACGAGAGCGCTACTATGTCAGTCCGTGTACATGAAGAGCTTACACAACCTATCCAATTGCACCGAGGAGTGAGACAGGGAGACGTTATATCTCCGAAACTGTTCACAGTTGCGTTGGAAGATATGTTTAAGCTGCTCGATTGGAAAGGACTTGGCATCAACGTGAATGGCGAGTACATCACTCATCTTCGATTTGCCGATGATATAGTAGTCATGGCAGAATCCATGGAGGATTTAAGCACTATGCTCGAAACCCTAGACGGAGCTTCTCAACAGGTGGGTCTTAAAATGAACATGGACAAGACGAAAGTCATGTCTAATGCCCATGTCGTACCTATACCGATATCAGTTGGAAGTTCTGTCCTCGAAGTTGTGACGAATATGTGTACCTGGGACAGGTAGTCCAAATGGGTAGGTCCAACTTCGAGAAGGAGGTTTCTCGTCGAATCCAATTAGGATGGGCAGCGTTCGGGAAGTTAAGGCAGATCTTTTCGTCCAAAATACCTCAGTGTCTCAAGACGAAGGTCTTTGACCAGTGTGTGTTGCCAGTTATGACATACGGAAGCGAAACGTGGTCGCTCACTAAGGGCCTCTTGAATAGACTCAAGGTTGCTCAGCGTGCTATGGAGAGGGCTATGTTAGGTGTCTCCCTACGCGATAAAATCCGAAACGATGATATCCGTAGGAGAACTAGGGTGACCGACATAGCCCAGAGGATTAGCAAGTTGAAGTGGCAGTGGGCAGGGCACATAGTGCGTAGAACCGATGGCCGATGGGGCGGAAAGGTTCTCGAGTGGCGTCCACGTAACGGAAAGCGAAGCGTAGGCCGACCCCAACCAGATGGACGGATGATCTGGTTAAGGTGGCGGGTAGCAGATGGATGTCAACTGCAAGGGATCGGTCCGCGTGGAAATCATTAGGGGAGGCCTTCGTTCAGCAGTGGACATAATTGGCTGTAATGTAATGATGACCCGCCACCTTAACCCAGGTCATCAGTCCATCTGTTAGAAGAAGTGTAGCCCAGCTAGATGGGGAAATGCCACTTCCGGCAGTGAGTCATCAAAGGCTGGTTAATTTTTATATTCCTTGTTGAATATTTATGTTGTTTAATTATTTCTTTTTACAGACACTGTTATACGAGATTTCCCTAAGGACGCTGTTGAGGGTTGGGTTAGATATACAATGCGTGTTGATGCATTTAGCAGGATGCAATATGAGCATTGCTTTTGATTGGTTACTTAATGGTACTTTAATATATACATAGATATCCACTGGCATTCACAGACGCAATATAGTAAGAACGGATTATAATATAGCAAAGAACGGATTAACATACGTATACACATTTTGTTTTTGAAAATAAATACATAATATTATACATAAAAACACCCAGACCATAACAAATATGCTGATATACTTACAAATACAAGGGACCGTTATAAATACCTGCATGTAAACTTATTACTTTTATTTAATCGTAATAGCTAAAGATTACTACTTTTTAAATAAATTTCAAACATACCAAGAATTGGAAAGAAGAGAAATCAGACAGCACTCGAATTTTGTACCTGTAACCAAAGTAATAACATAAAATACATCCACTCTTATATCCATTAAATATTAAATGGGATAATAAGAGATATTATTCATAATATAATAAATAAAAAATAAATAATATATATATATAAATATATATATATATATATATAATTATTAATATTATTTTGGTATAAGAAATTCATATACTTTACGTTGTCGATTAGTAGTTCTGGATCGATTTTAAAGCAACACTCTTCATTTGACGATTGTTTTGAAACAGGTTTTTTTTCTTATGTTACGAAGTGAACAGGATGGTAAGAACGCTATACGTTTGACCATAACCATAACAGAGCGGCATTGAAGGAGTTGAACAACTGATCGACAGATATATACCCAGTAATTTCACTAGGTAAGGAGTTGGTGCAGTATGAACATTTGTATACATTTGTGTGGACTATTGCCTTCGGATCTGAAGGGCGCAGGTTCAAACCCCCTCCCCGTAGCAAATGTTCCCCTGTTTCGATTTCGTTCGAAATTTTATGTACGTTTATGTTGATGTACGTTGTGCGTGAAGTCGGCCAATTCGCACTGGGCCCGCGTGGACGACTAAGGCCTTACATGCTATAAGGGTAGGCTCGGCCACTCTGTGGGAACGTATATTGAGCAGATTATCAAAGGTTTTGTTTTATTCTTATCAACGTAGTATTTCCATTGTTACGTTCTTCATTTTTGAAACAAAAATATGCATGTAATTAAAATAAATATTCTTTGTACCAGGCTTCAATAACTTTTTCCCAATATTTACCGTTAAAACCAACAAGCAACCTTAAATATTAACGATGACAATAATTGTGGATAAAAGTGCGTCAACAGTGAACACAAAAGGCGGTTCAGATGGTCGAAGTAAATTTATTCCAAGTGAAAATAATCTTCGGATTGAAAAGGGGATTGCTTTCTTGCTCCTCTTTGAAGTTAAAGTTGAAAAGGTAAAAAGAGAACGACGCTCACACCGACTCGACTGTAATGATTTAGTTCATTGATGCCTACAATATCTTCTAACCCACGTTTATTAGAAAAATGACGTAAACACTTGGTTGTCAACTCCATAAATTGAAAAACTACGTTCGCTGATAGGCAATTTAATTCCCGTTCAGCATTCCTCTATAATGAAATAAATAAAGAGATTAATTTATATGAGAGAACGTTACACGAATGTTAGAAATGATTGTTTAACTGGATTCAACCAAACACGTATGAAGAAATCAAACTACTATTGGAACATATTTCATAGTTTTACGGAGTATTTTAATTTCACGTACTTATTAACAAACATACATATTCAAAAACACACACACACACACGCATGCACGCACATACACATTTAAGCTTGTTACTTTGAAACCAAAAAAAAATTATAGCCTAGTAATATTAACGTAATATGGAAGAGCGGAACCTCCTAACACAGGCTTCTCTTGCTTAAACGGAGGTTCAAGAAAAGTAGATCAAGGCAAGACATGAAGTTAATGAAAATAAATTATTTTATTTTTATGTTAGTGTGCCTTGTTTTGTTTTCATTTCGTTTGGGGTTTATTAAGAACGTGGTTTTTAAGACTACAATATAATATAAATACTTGGACTGAGAGCTATCTGCACTTGCTACTTCTCCGGTGAAGCTGTGAAGGCCATATTAAAAAAAATAAAAAATAAACTTTTTCTGAGACAAAAAAATATATGTGGAGATTATGGGAGACTATTCCACCATCGTTTAGTAGTTTGGCAATAATTATTTGTAATTTCAACTAAAATACAACATAAAATTGTTACAAAAACAGTAAGTAGGTAGGTATAATTGGCATGTTGAAAACTCTGGGTCCATTGTTAAACGAAGTAATAACTCTTTTATGTTCTTTTAATGCTCTCGCTGTATGTTGAAAACCTTTATTGCTTGTTTGGTTATACCCCTTCATAGCTTTTTAAATATAATCCGCTACAAACATCGTCTGAATTTCATAAGTCAATACATGATGAACTTTGTACTGAAGCTTTAAGGTTAAAATTGAAATACAGTCGTGTGATGTTAAATTACAAACTCAAATACAATATGTAAAACATATATTTTTTTAGGGATACAATACTGACTTTGTGTCCTTATGAATACGGTGCTATATTAAGCTTTCCTTGACCGTAGTACGCAAATATTGACGGACACAGGAAGCTCCATTTGATGTGGTATTCCCTTGGGATAACCTATGTTTTATAGAGGCTGATTAATATTTATTAAGTGCTAAATACTTATATATTGAGATAAATAGGTAAGCTAAAGGATCTCATTCTCATGCCTTATCTAGTGTCACATTTATAGATTTTTGTGTCAGTCATATTCCCTACCTTTTTGTAGTCCTTGAGGTTAAAAACGACGTTTAAGAGGTTTTCAAATTTTCCACTCGAATATTTAATACTTTTTGTCAACTGGCAACTAATTTTTACTGAATTATTGAAGAAAAATGATTTTTATTTAAAAGTAAAACACAAACGCGAACCCAAAAAATTTAAATAAATAACATGTTATACATATGAAAGCGGTGTGAATAGTATGGTAGTGGTATCTTCTATAAGCAAGCAAGTCATTGAGTAACAATTGTAAAATCTACGGAAAATCACTAAGAATGTATTCAAGTACTTACTAGAATACATTTTGGGCTGCTCAACTTCGGTGTAACTGAGTGCAAATTTTACCGCTTCACGCCGTATACTCGGAAGCCTATATCTCTGCGATTTCAATTGCTAATACACTCGTAAAGTTCTAGCTTCTATCGGGCGAAGCGGGGCATTTATACGAAAAAGCGCTGTATATTTGACCGAAGGCATTGTAGAAATTCAATTGTTTATTGACAACCACTTGAACTAGATAACATTCTAAGACTGCAACTTTGATTGGACCATAACCTAACACAGTTTGGTAAAAAATGACGAAAATGTGACCTAATATAGTATTCATGATTTGTAGACAAAGAAATATTCATCATCAGATCATAAACTTGCCCACCGAAGGACACGGACCTATCCGCAAAAGGTGATTAGGCCTTAGTAGTCCACGATGATTTCGAGCACCGTAAGAGCGCCGTAGAAACGTACATAATTTATTACAAAAAATTCTAAAATACGTTATTACCTGGGATTTGAACCTGCACCCTCCATAGCAGAAGGAAACGGTGCACACAAATGAGCCAACGACAATCTTATAAGGTAAACTAAAAGGATAATGTAATGTCCAGGAGGATCCTTTTGATTAAGCTCGTTAATAATCAGATGAAGAAATTGATACTGGTTTTCCCAACCAAGTAATGCGGACTTTAAAGGCGCTATTTATTTCATCAAGGTTACATCCCAAGTTTATCTAACCGTCTGTCAAATAATCAACTAAATTAGTGTCATTATTAAATACTCCGTATATCTATATCTCCGTATATTTTCTAGTTAAAATAGGATTGGATGCTACTATTACTCTCAATGGTGTGGACTGTCGCCTTGCGATCGGGAGGGTGCAGGTTCAAATCCCGCCCACGTAGCAATGTGTTTTCGAATTTTCGAAATTATATGTACGTTATCCGACGCTCTTACGGTGAAGGAAAACATCATGACACTTTCCATCAGGTGAACCGCATATTTGCCTCCCTATGTTATAAAAAACACCATCAGGTGAGCGTCTTGACCGTTCTGTACCCTTAGTGACGTAAAAAAAACAATAAGCCTAGATAGCCGATCCAATAGCAGTTGATCCACTGAACACTGATTTTTGATAATAGGAAATAATAAATTGTAAAAATATATAAGTATTTATAATTTTGGTACTTGCTACCATAATTTAAGATATTAAAGCCGACATATTTAGATAACATGTAAATGAACGTTTTACATACAATCAGTACGAATATTATGGGATTCAAAGGTTCATCCGGAGTAAAAGGCTCGGGTTTAGCAACAGTATCAACCCTTAGGCGGGATACACTGAAAAGTATGACAACTTTGATGTTGAAAGGGATTTAGTTGTAATTTCTTATATTTGTAGAAGGATCATAACCGGATTCGAGGCATACAGTTGAGATAAAAAGTAGGCTTTTTGGCAGTATGTCTACTACTAAGGAATGTATGCATGTCCAATTTCTTAATTTTAACACGCGTAGCTCTCATAGGAATATACTTGTCCCTTTTATAGTTTGTGTATTGTATAGCAGAATGTATGAAAACTTTTAAACAGTTAATAATAATTAACTAGAAATGAAAAAAATATTAACGGTTATTTATTTTGCTTTAAGTCATCTTTTAAAACATTTGGTGTTTTTCAGAGCTTTTAATTAACGTTGTACTGTGTTTTTTTAGTAGAAACTATTCTACGAGTATTCTTTAAAATACTTCTGAAATTTGCAAGTTTCAAATTAATAATGACAGCTTAAATAGCGCTATACCATAAACACCTAAAAACCATAATAATGTAAATGTAAAACGCACATTTCTTAGGCTCTATACGATAAATAGCGTCATCCCCTTGTTAATTAATTTAAATAAAGATCATCGTTGATTCTCGTTTTAGAATACGGGCCGTAATCTTTATACCAAATCCTATACCATCACAAGAGAAAATTTTATAAACAGAGTTTGTTAAACTCATACTTGGATCATCATCATTACAGCCGAATATGTCCATCACTGAGCGACGGCCTTCCCTAATGATTTCCACGCTGGTCGATCCCTAGCAGTTGACCATCCATCTGCTACCCGCCACCGCAACCAGGTCATCTGTCCATCTGATTGAGGGTCGGCCTACGCAACGTGGACGCCACTCAAGAAGCTTTCCGCCACATCGGCTATCGGTTTAACGCACTATGTGTCCTGCCTACTGCTACTTCATCTTGCTAATCCTGTGGTTTATGTCAGTCACTCTAGTTCTCCCACGGATATCCTCGTTTCGGATCAACAATATAAAATTATTTAGGAGATTTTAGAGCATACTGAACCCTCGGCACTCACATTGAATGCCAAATATCTCAGTCGCCTTTTCTTTCAGACATCTGAATAGGTGCTTCAAATCAGGTCACCGATTTTCAATGATAAATGTGTTTTAGTGCTTTTATGTTTGCGTCAGATTAATTTGGATACGACGTGAAAAGAAAATTTTCAATTTCAAATCCCAATAGAATCGATAAGATCCGTATTTAAATGGAATATATAGATATAGAAAATGATAGTGTTTATTTTTATTTATTTATTTAGAGCGTCGGTGGCTCAGTGTTGTGGACTGTCGCCTTCCTACCGGGAGGGCTGAAGTTCAAATCCCGACACGTACCAATGTCATTCCGAATTTTCGAAAATATATGTACGTTATCCGACGCTCTTACGGTGAAGGAAAACATCGTGAGGAAACCTTCATGCACGCCTGCGAAGAGATTCGAAGGTTGTTTGTGAAGTCGTCCAATCCGCACTGGGCCCGCGTGAACGACTAAGGCCTAATCACCCTATACCGGTAGGCTCGAGCCCCTCGGTGGGGACGTTTAATGAGCTGATGATGATGATTTTTATTTAAACTACTGAAATCCTTGACTTAAGACATCGAGTATTTATAGATCATCATCATTATATTTCTATACAGAGCTGGACATACATCTCTTTAAAATTAGGTGGCAGACTCGATACTGAGTCGTCTAAGTAGGTACCACCGCAGTGCCAGATATCGTCCCGTGAAGTGTTATGGACTTTTATGTTTTGGGAAGAGGACACTGTAGCTAGTGAAATTACCGGGTATAAGGGACCTAACATTTGTTGTCTCGGGTGACGTCCGCAGTGCAGCATTGATGGAGAATAATAACTTTCTGTCAGTTGTTGGTCTCCTTTAAAGCCGCTCTTTCATGGTCAGGCGTACCACTTACCTTCAGGTGAGCGTCCAGACCGGTACCGCCCGGGGATCTAACCCGGAACCCTTGATGTAAGAGGCGACATTTCAACCAATTACACCACATGGGTCGTTATGATAAACCCTCTTGTTGGTTTGTAGAAATAACTTATATGAAAAAAAAAATCCAATTAATTTGAACCATAAAACAATAAAATAATTGCAAGGTTTCGTTATACGTATTTAAAATTTCCATATCGCGTGAAAAAAGTTTCAATAAGCTATTTTATTAGAAATAGGTTCTATACAGCAAGGGAGATACGAGAAAAGCCATCTTTGAGCTAAGTTCTACGGTCTTTAGATACTGTCTAGCTTGGAAACTACAACAATAGTACAGCGCGTGCTTGACAAGATCATTTAAATATTAAACCAAACTTGATTTTTTTACTTAACAACCGAGTAATATTTATTTTGATAACTGTTATTCTCTTCATAATTTCGTTTTAAATTGATTGGTTAATGAATTGAAAATACGAATCATACTTCAAAAGACCATAAATGTTAAAAAAAACTAGAAATGCAACAGTCCTAGCATATTGAAGCCAAAAATATTCGATATTTCGTGCTCTTACTTTAAACTTTTCTTTATTAGTAGATACTTCATTATTATCACCATTACAGCCTACTATGTAAATTCCACGCTGACTGAGCTTAAGAACAATATATCCATCGGTTACCCATAAGAGTCGACCTACATTTCTTTAAACGTTACGTGGACACCACTCGAGAGCTTGGACGCCCCATCGGCCATCGGTCCTACGTACCACACAATTATACTGATTTTCAGTAACCAACAACATATATATGTAGAATATAATTATATTGTAACTATTGTTTACGAGGTGACTAACTGAGATACAGGAACCTAGTTCAGGTGTCAGCCCGATATATTCTCAAATGATTAATATTTAATTGTATGTTTTCTTGAATGGTGAGAAATAAAGTAATTTATTATTATTTATTATATCACTTATGCGTATGACTGTACTACGTTCGTAGACGGTTCTCATTGAGGTATTTCTAAGAAGCTGATAAGGTAAACTTTTACTTAGAAGACTTAGAAAGTTTGTGTACATACTTGTATATTAAAAATGGGTGTTTTATTAAGAATTGTTTTATGTGCACGTGTGAATTTAATCTTACCATATTTATTTTTATAAAAACGTTCTCGAATAAAAAAGAACGTCTGTGTCTCATTGGTGTGGACTGTTGCCTACCTACCGAGAGGGCGCAGGTTCAAATCCCGCCACGTACCAATGTGTATTCTAATTTTCAAAATTATATGTACGTTTTCCCGACGTTCTCTCGGTGAAGGAAAACATCGTGAGAAAACCTGCGCACGCCTGCGAATTGTGCGTGAAGTCGGCCAATCCGACTGGACCCGATTGGACGACTAAGGCTTTACACCCTATATGGATAGAATCGTGCCCCTCGTTGGGGACCTTTAATGAGTTCATGATGAAACATCCATCACATGCTAAAATGTAATAGCAATGATATTATGTTCTTGCCAGGAAGCTATATAATTCACTAAGACCATGTTTCATCACTAGATCCATAATTGAAGGATGATTGGAACTGAATCGGTTAATAATATGGAATGCAAACTGGGAATTAATTAGGATAGCATGGATTCCAATTAATGATAGTTAACCTCCTCAAGACAGATATCCAAAGCGAGGATAATATAGTCCATATGCAGAAATCACAACAAACATTTTCTAAATAGATATATTAATGCTCTCAAAAGATAAAGTAGAGGAAAGTCAAAATTCTGTAGCTAAGAATATGACTAGTTTTTTCGTGTAAAAGGTGATTTTATTCCATAATTAACTAGAGATACTCCCCGGATTCGCACAGGTGCAATGCTGATAATAGGCACGCTACCGCTGCCCCGGCAGGTACTGCCGCAAACAAAAATAACAGTTTAATTAGTTAGTTTTTTTTTTTATAATAAGACATACAAATATTTTATTTACTCATTACATTATTCGGTAACTAAATATATTACACCCTAACACTTAAAAATAAATAATGAAAACTAAAAATATAATTAAAAGAAGTCCCTTTCGCAAAGTTCCGAAAATACTGGCAGCGTTACCCCTTTGGATTGCCAGACTGATTCTTGTCCAGAAGTTTTATTTGTTTTTTCTTTCTTTTTTCGTTTATAAGCCTTATTGTAGTAGTAGTAATTTTTATTATAAATTTTCTCTTTAATCACTCTATCTATTTAAAAACCGCATAAAAAAAACTTTGTTTTATACTATGTAGTAGTAAATCTTTTACTTTTTTGGTTCTAGCGTGGAAAATTAGATAACACTAATATTTTCAATTAATGGAAAAACAGTTAATGGAATATTCAAGTTGAGGAACTTGATATCCATTAACTGAGCATAAAAATGATTTATTTCACTATAATGATTTCTGTAATAGTATTTTTTTTTAAAGTATACGTGCAACTGTATTTGTTGTTCCACATATCCACGCCGGACTATCGGACTTCTGGCGCGGAAGTCGAGGACTTCACACTTAGAATAAAAAAGGCAAATGCCATATAACGTAATAGTAAATGAAAATAAATAATAATAACCATTGATATTCATACAGCGCCATCTAGCTCAAAACTAAAATTTCCTGTAATATGGGTACTAAACAAAGGATAAGGGCATGAATTCTAAAGGCATGAATATAAGACCCAAAGCCTAACACATTCGTTATAAATGAGATAATATTTACTTTCATTTTTCGTAGATTTATTCAGAAAATCATCGTGAAATTATAAATATACTAATGAATGCTATGCCATGCTAAAATATTATAACGGAAAGATATCACAACATAAATTGTAACATAAAATCTGAATTTATTTATGATTATTTAAGCACCGACCGCCTTGTGAAAGGTCGCTGGTGGAGGATGGATGAAGAAAGCGGAGGACCGGGATATCTGGCGCAAAATGGGGGAAACCTATGTCCAGCAGTGGACTGCGATATGTTGAAGAGAGAGAGAAATTATTTAAGCAAACACGTATAAGTTTCACTAATATGCTTATTTTTTATTTGTTTTATTTTCAGTTAAAAATAAAACAAAACTGTAAACTCTTGTCGGTGATGCTTTGGTATGTAAATTAAGAAAGTTTCATAACTTTCTAATTGTGATATATATTTACTCATCAGCTCATAATATCAACCCACTGAAGGCCACGATTATACCCGTAAAGGGCCTTAGTCGTCCACGCGGGCCCAGTGCGAATTAACCAACTTGACGCACAACCTTTAAATCTCTTTGTAGGTGTGCAAAGGTTTCCACACGATGTTTTTCTAAGTCAGAGCGTCGAACAAACGTGCATATGTAATACGATAATGTTTTTATATTGTATTGTGTGATGATAAGTTTAGTTCTAAGATCATTGTACGAATTTTGGCGAATGTTACACGGTAATGTTTGTAAAAACTTTTCAGAATAATATTACAAATGTTAATAAATAAAATATCAATTCAAACAGACATTGGTGCGTAGCGTTATTTGAACCTGCACCCTCCAGATCGGAAGGCAACAGTCCACATCAACGAGCTACCGACACTCTTATTTACAAACCAATATTATTGATTGTAACTCCTCCACTTATCAAACCCACTATAGGCTCTAGCAAAAGCTTCATCAAAGACAGTTTCCCAAATTGAATGAATATTAAGTGTGCCAAAGAGTTCTTCGAAGTACACCTTCCAATTACCGTAACGGGAGTCAGGTGGCTCAGACGACCGCCTGTTAGCCGTCTCCTTATCATATTACTGAGCATAATACACTTTGAAATATTGTCTACGGTATTGCCAATTCGAATACGAAATATCGATTGTCATATTCAATACCTTCACCGGTTTGAAGGGTACACGTGGATGAAAGTGCAGATAGTATTTTAATTATAGATTATGGTGATTTGCAAGAGACTGGGTTTGTTTTGGTAAGAATATTTAATAACGTTACAAATATAGGTAAAAAAAATGATGTTACTAACAGATAGATATACGATTTTTTAAAATTATTCCTTATGAGGTGAACACGAACGCGCTTTTTTCATATTCCAACCAATCCATATTGGACTCGCGTGGTGTGTTACCCGTAGCTTTGCTGAATAGAAGATAGTAGACGTCATAGGCTCCATATTGATTGATAGGAATTAATAACGGCAACATCCGTGGCTTAATGGTGTGTACTGTTAGCTTACGATCTGGAGGTCGGCTTCAGATCTCGGCCACGTACCGATGTATTTTTGAAATTGTTGTACGTTTATCCGACGCACTTATGGTGAAGAAAACGTGAGGTAACCTGTGCACGTCTACGATCCACGTCTGGCTTAAAAGTGTCAGTTTAAGCTTGCTTACTACAACGTGCAAAGTCTGTGAATATTACAGCGAACAGACAGCGCCCGGCGCTCTCTTTGTTTTCTTTCTTACTTTTATTCGCTTCTTTATTGACCTTTACAAAAACATTAAAAATACAATATAAACATTGACTTATTTCTTAAAAATACATTAACATTAAAAATGGTGAAAGACTTCGCCTCAGCTTAAGCCATTGCGACGCTATAGGTTACGATAAAACATTCTCAAACTTACCAATAGAGAAACATTTATCCGCAGACTATTCGAGCCTATACAAAAACAAAAGTAAACAGCGTACAGCAAACTAATTCCCGTTCAAGCAGCTCAGTTGCGAGCTCAGTGAGCCTAGTTA
>PQWD01000859.1:52282-64042 GCA_019425675.1 Leucinodes orbonalis | reverse complement strand
ATCCATTGAAAAGGTTAGGTTATTAATATTCGAAACAAATCTACAAACCATTACGTTTAACATTATTTTATGCCAAATAAGCAATCGTATGTATTATTTTAAAGAATAGAAAGGAATATCGATCATAAAAAAGAATTTTAGACATTTGTGTGTGTATTCGTATATTCTTTCAAGAAATATACTTATACTATTTTTTATAGTAACATGTTTGGAACATGCACGTGCCATATAAAACCAACGACTCGCAGAAAACGCAATGTCACGTCAGAAGAGATTACGTTGTTTAACGAAACTCATATTTTTTAATATGTACACAAACATTACGATGTACCTGCGATATATGCCGGGTAAAAATTACACGAAATATAGCCATCTCCCCACGCTACTTATTGCTAATGGTCTAGCCTATGCTACCTCACGCAATTTTGTACCTACTAAGTTTTAACTTTTCTTTTTTTTTGCAATCTGATAGATGACAACTCGATAAACCTTTGTTTGAGACAAACCTGACATTAGGATTTTTCACTTCACGTTTAAACTTAAAAGTTATCATGCAGTCATTTAACAAGTGATTATATATAATTTGTAGGTTTTTTTTTTCAATTATTATGAGTTTTATTAAGTGGAGAATATAATTGAAATTCCTCATAGCCAAATACCTTTGAAACAAAGGCTACTTAACTGTTATATCCATTACGTTAGTTATCATAAAAAAAAGATGTAAAGCACAATGACTGTTCTACATAGGTACGGTGTAGAAGAAATGTCATGTTAATTATTTAACCCTCAAAGTGGACTGCGTAGTATCTTCATACTAAATTTACTAACAAAGTACTCATCAATTCTAGAGGTTGCATTAAGATAATTGTTTTCAAGCCATTTTAGAATGCCCGCGCGATCGCATACACACTAAGCTATGGGAACCAGGCCACGGTTAGGTTATTCAGCAAAACAGGTTTCGAAATTGTGGTTTTATTATGTTTGAACTGCCTATTTAGGGTAGTAGTCAATTAGAGGGTAATTGTAGGGTTTGTGGATAATGTTGACTTTAGGATGATTAATTTTTCATTTTTCCTAAAAATGACAATGTAAAAGTTTGCCCGCGATTGTTAGCAGTTTTGAATTAATTTACTCCAGCTGAACTTTGAAAAAGAGTGATAAATTTTTACTTGTTATCAATAATCCTGATTATGTAGCGCCATATTTTAATTATTTATATAATGCAATTAAGCTCTCAGATACGTGATATTTTTGTACATACATTTTTAATGATACCAACATTTATAATAAGTATATTTTTATTTTTTTCGTTAATTCGGTCACCATACAACTATTTATTACACTTACCGTACTGCCCAGTGACAATCTTCGGCCTTCACTTAGAGAGGGCAAACCGAAACATTTCATCGCGTCGTTTAGGTCACTTGAATGTTGTTAGGCTCTGGTTAGTAAGCCAGGAATGCTGATGCTATGTACTGTGCAATAATTAGACATGCTCGAGGCGAAAGGAATGGAGTGGTTGTACAATTCCATCCTTTTACATTTGGCAAATGATGCCGTAAGTCAATTCCTACATATAAACCATTTGCTTTTTTCAACTGAAGATAATACTAATGAGTAATAAGTGTCAAATAAAAAAGAAAAAGTGTTTGAGAAAGGTTTTACTTCGTGTTAAATGTGAGCTGTTTTGGCGCTTCTAGACAGCTAGCTGATGGTAAATGGCAACCTATAATGTTTTTATTTATTTCAACCAAACTAAAGTACAGTGGCAAACTCAGCGTTAACTTACTTTCATAAACCTGTATAGTACCTATGCCTTAGGGTTTTTTATCAAATAATATATTTAAATATAAATCACACTTCAAATCATAGTAGATCATTTTTTTATTGTGGAACCTAGAAACTGAGCCACTTAACCGATCCAGGTTGCAGTGCTTACACATACATTGTAACGAAAGGACGAAAAGCCACGTATCCCTCGAGTGAATCGTTAAGTTTTGCCTAGAAATAGGAGTACCTACTCCTATTTCTAGGCCAAACTCAACGATAGATAACGATAGCCGAAACAGCTTAGTAGTTATTCTAGACCATTTTCATGTTGAGAGCCTTTAGCCTCTTTCCAGCATCCAAACAGCATTACATACACAACTTTCATTTATTTTTGTTGCGTCTTACCGATAAAACAGTACGCTATTTTTGATTTCAAAAATAAATACAACACCATATTTTACGTTAAAATTCTCATAATTCCACTAAAGAAAAATATTGTATCCCGAGAAGAAAATTTACTGAAATAATTGGATAGGGTCGGGAATATTTGAAGCTGACAATTTGTGGGTATTTGATGTTTTATCGTAACATGTCTTCGATTTCGATTTCAATATTGGTTCGAACTCAGTATCGAATTCATTTAGAGAATTCAGATTCCGATAACATTAAAAGATAATATTAATATTATATATTTACAGCACCAAGTTGAAGTAATTTGGTAGCTTATTATAATCTTATTTTATACACCAAAGATGTTAAAAACACTTTTAAATACCATTCACAATCAATCAATTACAATGTAAGGCAACCTAAAATGTTTATTTCACGAATCAGAAATGATCTGTTTATTTTTAGTATTTTGCATTATGTATGAGTACAATTATAATGTTGAATCTGGGGGCACGGCAGTGCCCCCGCCAAGTCGAGCGCGAAGCAAACACTGCCGTACCATCCCATCCTTTACAGAATCCATTTCGCCGCATTTTCAGACCCCAATTTGAGAACCTTTGGATAATACTAGAACGTTGAAATTTTCGTCATCTAGTAAGATATAATAACATACTTTAAATACAAAATTTCAAGTCTGTAGGTCATTTAGTTCCGACGTTAAGCGAAAGCAAAGTTTCGCATTTTCGACAGATAGACACTCACTCATGATCATCAAAATAGAACTAGTTCTTCCCATTAACTCAGAGAGCTGAAATTTGGTACAGGGTTAGGGTTTGAAAAAAGATAAAGGAAAAACTATAAAAACGTGGATAATCGAAGATCTGGAGTACCTGGTAACCCTAATTAGATAACATAAGAGACCAACCAAACTATAAGAGATCGACAAACCGCCTTTATACAATATAAATTCAACATAGTGGGCCGCTTCATCCGATATCAAAATCGGGGGGCACGGTAGTGCCCCCGCCAAGTCGAGCGCGCTAGACCAATGCAAGCATACATGTTCCTGCTCACAAATATTTGTACTGCCCGGGGATCTAGCCCGGAACCCTTGGTGTAGTAGCCGACGTCTCAACCATTACACCCAACGGGTCGTCCAATATTCCTTTCAAGTTTCTACAAAAAGAAAGTGAAATCCCACCAAAAACATTCTGTATAAAATCTAGCCAAGTCTCGATGGAGCTGCTTGATTATCTCTAAAAAGTAATGAAATGAAGACAAGACGTGCCAAGTCTAAGGTTCCTTACTGCGATTACTTTATTTTATGGTTAATGTTGTGTGACTTAGCCGTTGAATATTCTTTATACGTTAGTGGCTTTATCAAGCCTACAATAGACTGGTTATTGAATCACCGTTTTCCTAGTGGCAAAAATTTATCGTCAATAGGTAGCTTCTAGCGTTCTGGCAGTGGATTCATGGAACGCCTGGTGTCCTTAGAGTATCCTTGTGTACTCTTCAACGGCCAAGTCACACAACATTAACTATAATAATAAAGTAATCGCAGTAAGGAACCTTAGACTTGGCACGTCTTTATCTTGATTTCATTACTTTTTGGAGATAATCCAGCAGCTCCATCGAGACTTGGCTAGATATTTTACAGAATGTTTTTGGTGGGATACAATTTACTAGACCAACCAAATATGTTGATTTAATATTGAGTCGTCTAGGTAAGAATTAACCGCAGTTCCAGATATTGTCCCATAAGATAAGAATAATGCACCTTTGTGCTTCAGAAATAAGATACTGTAGCTAGAAAATAACTTGGTAGAAAAAACCTACCATTTGTCATTTTGAGTGATGGGCTCAGGGGAAATATATACTTAAACTGTTTTGAAGTGACCAAAGGTTTTATTATTTTTCAAGGTGCACAAAACCAGTCTACAACGACCATCGATTTTAAAGCAAATTCTACTCTATGCCTTACCCTTCTTATGATTCGATGCTTGAATACCTACCACGCTTTTTAACTTTAAGAGCCCACTGGACATATTTCCTCCTGCCGTTTATATTTAATGAATAAAATTACTATATTTTGACTTGCATCCTGCCAAAACCCACCATATGGTGACCGTAACATCGCCTGTACGAGTAAGCTATATGTGGAGGAAATTTCATACCATTAAGGTTTAAAAAAAATCTAGTTACCTGTTTAAACGGGTTCAGGTTTTGTTCTATGCTTTAGCAAGCAAACAAGCAAACGGCTCATCTAATGGTGAATGACACCGCCGTCCATGTACATTTGCAATACCAGAGGGTCGAGTGCGTCAGGTCGTATCGCTCTGGAGAATAGTATTCAAAATTGAACAAAGCGTCCATATATTTTCTTACTTACAAATTTTCCAATTTCAATTTTTGCATAACTCATTACATAAAGGTTTAAGGGAAGCCGAAGTTAAAAAAGAAGTAAGGTTCTAAGATAAAAAAAAGATAATATAGTGATTACAGTTAAGGTAGTAATGTTTATATAGATGAAAATAAATCATCACTATCTTAATCCTATGATTTTTCAAAAAATATGATAAAAATGTGCATTGGAATCATAGCGAATTGAGCGAAGTTACTTCTTGCTATCTTATGACATAGCAACAAAAAACACGTAAAACACTTAAAAACAGTCGTAACCCCAACTGGAAATCGAATCCACAGCAATTTAAGTGATAAGAAGATACTTACTTTAAAACGATGTCACTACGAAAATTGTCTTTGAGTTTCTCTTTTGTTGCCACAACTTAAGTAAATAACTTGGCTATCCCTCACTTTCATACAAGTGTCGCTGTTAAGTGGAAGCTGATTATACACAATAGGATCGTCATTCATCATGAAGGTGGTTTCGACACACGTCACGTTGGAACATAATATGAATTCTTACTATTTCTCTGTTGATCATCTAACTCCTTTATTTCATTTGATGATCGATCTAATTTAATGGTGGAGAAGTTCACTTATACAACAAAAAATTTTCTCTATTTCCTTGTAGAACAAACGTTTATGAACATAAGCATCTATTTGTAATATATAAATACGTATTAAGTTAGTTTGTTTATTCATAGTTTGTATGCCGTTTACTAGAATAAACCACTTACCCTAAACTTATTAGTACTGGACTTCTGGACAGATATTAAAACATTTTTTAACTAGCTGGGCCGCCCCATACATAACTGAAAGAAAAAAAACTTAAAAAAAAAATACTCGTATGAGACAGTTCGAGATGGCAATCGGGGCATGACGTGAGGCGTGAGGAAAGGGACACACCCACAGATTTCCCAATACAGGAGATGAGGCAAGCCGCGTTTAAAGTGCGACAACTGTAAGCTCAACGAGCATACACTGGCTACCAGTTTACGCTCTGTGAGACGAGTCAAGACGCACAAATATTAGAAGAAGTTACTGTTTTTTTTTTTTCAAAATGCCATCCTGTGCAATTGTAACATGCCATCATCGCAATGAATCAGTAAATTTACCAAGAAATATAATAACTTTTCACAGGTAAGAACCGAAAAGAAATTGCGACACTGGGACTGCCTATAAACTTGGCGGCTTGTCCAGTCTAATGTATATTCTGATGTCTGTGGACACACCGCACGCCTCCCGCGCTCGTCTTAGTATTAGTGCCGCATAAGCCAATATCGATTACGCTTATTTCAATCTCGCACACATTGTTTGTTTTATTTTAAAATGACTTCTGTAGCTTCTTCGTCACGTTTTATTTTTTCTTACTAGCTCATTTCTTATCTACATGATAATTGTTTTGCAATAAACAATATTTAATTTAGTGTTTTTACCACTGCACCCTAAACTGAATTAACCTAATTATTTTATTTTAGACCATCTAAATCTAAATTAATTTAATTAGGTTTACCATTGAAAATGAAAATGAAAAATGTTTATTTACATTTACAATGATTAATTTTGCTGTTAGTGATTGAGACCGCCTTTTAAGTATACGCATATACTTGTATCAGGCAGTCCCGCTCTTCATATAACATGGTAAGTATTGTACATTGTATAAAATATATTACCATTATAAACCTAATTAAATTAATGGTTAACTTATTTTGTTGAATGGAAAAAAAGGTCGATATAAGTAAGTGTGGTCACAACACTAGGAAATTGCCATCTCAACTTGTCGCGAACTTACAACTACAAAAGAAAATTTTCGCATCTCATTTATTATGCTTAGACAGAATTTTTACAACTGTCTCAACCCTTTAGATAATCTTATCGTCAACCGTCACCTTGGATATTTAGCAAGATCCTCTTACATATGATATCAATTGTCAAGGCTTTAGTGTATTATGATATTTATTAGTTTAATATGAAGGTGGGCAGGCATATCAGCACGTTGAAGTGGCAGTGGGCCGGTGACGAATGTCGCAGAACCAATGGCCATGAGTTTTTGAGTATAGAACACGTCTCAGCAAGCATTGAGAAGAACGCCCTCTTCCTGATTTAAGACGACTTACATAGAAGTAGAGCCAGGATTAGGTATCCGTATGGTATCTAGTGCAAAACTGAAGATTCCTATACAGTAGAATCTGATTGGTAGTCAAGAAAGTAAAGGAAGAAATGTATGTTGCCGTAAAGACGGAAAGGTATGTTGATGTAATAAATCTCGTACCAGATCTTCAATGTAAAACCCATTTTTTAAAAGAGTAACTACACTAGTTTCTTGCCGGAGTCTCAGTAAATAGCAACCCTCCGAACCGGTGGTAGATTCATCTTAAATAACTTCTGTTTTGATGAGTCAAAAGTGTCATTTAATGATTTATTAGATGAAAGCTTTGAATTTGAGTTTAGTTTAATGGTTATTTTCCTCATAAGCAAGTTTACTTAATGATGAGCTGGAGCGTGTGTCTAACGCAGATAAATGCACTCGTAATGGAGTAAAAGCGAATCGGTGCTAATGGATCCTCAGTGGATACCGTGTCGAATGATCGACTGTAAAAGATTCGATAATACAAAAACTCAAGTTACCGCCATGTATTATTATACTAACATTAATGTACCTCATTTAATATTCCAAATACGAATATTGGCGCGAGAAAAGGAGGCCATGTTGATTATATAAATTGCTTTGGGTGCTTGAACGAATTGTGTTATGCTAATCGGTCTAGGCAGTGTTGTGGCACTTTTTGCGTTTGAAGTATTTTTTTACTTCTATTCATAGTAAGAAGTCAGGAAATAGAAGTAGTGGTGAATCCTCGCGACAGAGGTGATGACTAGTGTGTTACGTACATTTAAACTTAAATGGAAATAATAATAAATTCATCGAAACCCTCTAGCCTCAAAGTTAACAAGGAGCTTCCACTAAAAATTATAAACAGGTGTTTTTTTTAATACATATATAATATCTAGGAACACTAAGACAAATACAAACAGTCATGCTAACTTAACAAATATTTGAACTGCCCGGGAATCGAACCCGGAACCCTAGGTGTGATAGTCACCCTCTTTAACTGTTACATTACGTGTCTTCAAATACATAACAATAACATTCATAGCTTGTTGTAATAAACGTATTATCATTATAAACTGACGTAAAATTTATAATTTTTGGAATGTTCGCCACGTACGTATTTATTAAGTCTAAAATTTGCTGTGGGAATACGAAACTACTGTCGCTGAACTATGACTAGTAACTGATTAGAGAAGGTTTCATTAAATTACTTATTTAATTAGTATGTATGCTTATGACTATGCTGTATTTAGTTTAGTAAAAAGTTAAAGTGCACGCAATTCACGACTACAAAATAACATATAATATAATTATATAAGCAAGAAAGCAAAGTTTCATATTTACACTTTTCATGTTTCATTATTAATATCACCTACAGTAAATATAAACGAGTAGTTCAACATTTTAATATTCATATTCAAATTATGTATCAGAGGACAACAGAATATAAGGTCGGAAGGAATAACCGCAAGAAACAACAGTTCAATATTTTGTATAAAGGTACTGGTGGAACATATAGTGAAATTTCCAGATTTAACTTCTGGAACCTTACATTTTTGTCAAAAAATCAACGGGGCGGTCAGTTCCCTCACCTGGTGGTATTATGAAACACCTGACCATGACAGGTTTCCAGTAATTTTACTAGCTACAGTACCCTCATCCCGAAACACAGAACTGCAACACACTCCTATTTTACGGGATGATATCTGACAACACGCTGATACCTACCTAGACGATTCGGTACTGATTCTACTACTTAGTACAAAAAAGTAAAAAAGGCTTAGTGGTTTCTTTTTCTTGACCTCAGATATGTTATTGACAGTTGCCATCTACCATCAAGTGGGCTAACTGCTTGATTGATAAATACATAATTTGAAAGATACTTAGTCATCACTTTCTTTGTTACAGTTCTCGCGCTGTGCGCCCACGCTGCCGATGTGAAGGAGAAAGAAGATAAAACCGAGCCTATGCCGAACAAGGACAAAAGACAGACTCAAGACGAAGTAGTACCCGGTCATTTTGTCTACAGAACCGCTAGGAAACAAGTAAGGGATTTTATCTGACGAACTAGATTATACGCGTTCATGGTTCGAGATGGTATCTCTATGTTTACAGTACTAAGTTTCTATTATTATTCACAGTGAATGGTAATGATTATATTCTAATTAATCTCTTAATTAAGGTGGTAATCTGTAGGCGTATGTTTCCAAAAAGATTTTTCCTTATATGATCACTGTCGTTAAGGCCGGTTTTTCTATCGAGTTGGGCCTTTTGCTTATCTGTATTTATTTGAGGTACAGCCCTTGTAACAATACTGTTTATATTCACTGTAACAAAACGGCCATACATAATTAATTCAAAATACCATTTAAAGTTTAAAAATTCATAAATAATAAAGGCCCAAGGAAGGTACTTACACATCTAACGGAGAAGGTTCAGTAAGGAACTTAATAATACTGGGGCCACACTAACGGCTATCTTGTAACACCCATTTACGCGATAATAATTAAAGGCATTTTACGGTTGCGTGGCCGCAGCATAAGGGTTATACAAACCAATATTAAAAGGAGGGAAGGTTTGTATTTTTGTGTTTATATTTGTAATAAATAAACTCAAAAACTTCTGTGCCTATTTCAATAATTCTTTCACCATTGTAAAGCCACTCTGAGTAAAATAGGCATATTTTACAAAAATAAAGTTAAAACAAAACATCAGGTAAAAAAGTGAAAATACCAGTGCAAAGCTGGGGGAATATCCCTAGTTCTTTTATAAATTCATTATTTATATTATGAAGAATTGTAATTAGTAACACAATATATTCTTAGTGATATTACGTAAATTAGGATGTACTTCCAAAAATAATATATTTTACGAATAAACCCCTGAAAATAAAAACAAATAATATTAATTAATTAAAATAGACCGTAGACAAAATAAAAACGTGTGTTATACTATCTTCGTATAATCATGGCTTGGATTGCACCTATCTGGTGCGCTTATCTCTTCACGATATATATTAAAGTTTTAACCTTTTACATAGTAGGCCTTTATGTAGCTTAAAATTCTTTTCATTATTAGATAAGAGACGCCGCCTGTCTGATAAGCCAGTTTTCCAAGATAGGTTATTTATTTTGTTTACTGATTTTAAAACTGACTTAAGAAAACATACATTACTTTTAAATAAATTACAACAGTAATTTAAAATGCAATGAGCTTAAATTTTATAAATATCAACATTACTTAACTGTTGCGACATGTTCACAACTTTTTGAGAAACTTGCAAACCAAAGACTGACTCATATTTAAATTATGCATATACGAGTATGTATGTCCAGCTAGAAACAGGAATTTGAAACCGCTTCTATTGCAAAATATCGGCAAGATTTTAAAGGGTTCAAACATAAGCCGGTAGCAAACAACTTTCTCACTAAATAGAACCTTATATAATTGACGTTAGGTTCTAAATCGTTAAAGCTTGTAAGTCAAATGTCAAGCCGTGGTCTGTGAAAATTATGGTACGTTGGAACCTTTAACAACTGAGGACAAATTTGTTAATAGACACTGTTGGTCAAAGTATTGTATACAGGGTCCATAAATCATATGAGACTTGGCACTTTACTACTTGCTTGACATTTTAGAGAAATAAAATCTTAGAACGGTCGAAACACACTTGCGAGTAATAATAGAGTTGGAGATATAAAGTTTCTTTGTGAAATTATTGTTTCTAGGTATTTGTTTTTCAAGTGCTGTTTTGTTAACTTTTGACATATTTATCAAAAAACCTTGGACCAATCAAAAAACTAAATTTTTCTTTAAATTTCATAATGTCTATTTACTTCTAATTTACATTATATCTGACTACAATAATTGAAAGTCTTGCAATTGGTGTATATGCTAGGTAGGTAGGATACCTGATAAAAGCATATACACCAATCGTAGTTGTTCGAATTTCATAATACAAAATCCGATTCAATTTATCCTCTCTCGTAGTTGAGATTTCCGACATCAATTCCTGTTTAAATGCTTAACGTCATTAATTAAATATGCTGCCATTGAGTGACTGAATTTTGTTACTGCATTACATTACAACCATATTATATATTTTGTGTTAAATGTGGTGTTGTCGTACTGGATAGTACAAGAATAAAAATTCTTGTTCAGCAAGAGACTTTTGTTATTAGTTTCCTCATACTATCCTTTTGTAATCTCTTTCCTGTTTTATGCTGGCTTTACCTATATCAAGTCTGTGTTCCTTACCTTACTACAAAAAATCTATTATCTAGTATATATATAAGTTTCTTTTAAAATAAAAGTTTTATAACAAAAACTTCAAGAAAGTTTGCACTACAAAATTGCATCTTAAGCAATACAGAATAAATTATGGTTCAAGGCGAACCTAAATTATCCGGATGGCAAATGGAGAATATCAACAAATCTCATAAATTCCGCGTCAGTCCCATCTCAAGTCCATTTAAGGGATCGGCCAGTTCGTGACGAAATCTGGGCCACAAAAGTGAAAGGGCGACTTAGGACATTATCTGTTTGCAAAGTACTTGGATACGCGATTTAACTTGGGTCGTTATAATTTGTTAGTCTTTAATGACACACGATAGTGCTAGTAAAATATGGTGGACCAATTTATTTGTTTCAAGAGTCATGATGTTAAGTTACTAAGTTTATTAAGTCATGTTAAGTTTAAAAATAACTAGGTAGTAGACTCGATACTGAGTCGTCTCGGAAGGAACCACCGCAGTGCCAGATATCTTAACGTAAAACAGAAGTATTTTGCACTTTTGTGTTTCAGGACGAGGGCACTATAGCTAGTGAAACTACCGGGTATAAGATACCTGACATCTGTTGTTTCGGGTGACGGGCGCAGAGCGGCATTGAGGGAGGATAATAACTTTGGTGTCTTTCAATGCCTCTCTGTCATGGTTTAGGCATATCACTTACCATCAGGTCAACTTCCTGACCGTTCTGTACATTTATAACATAAAAAAAGTTATAGCTTATATCACACAAACATTTACTGGGCAGTAGATTCGAAACGTGTTAGAGTTAATATAACGAGTAACTTGAGTTAA